>APFE031664515.1:18684-36783 GCA_000404065.3 Pinus taeda | reverse complement strand
TCTTAGATGTCCCAATCTTTTGTGCCATAGCAAGTTTTCATCATTTTTTCTTAGATAGCACTATTGTTGTCCTCCCTTGAGTATGTATAAGTTGTTTGGAGTTCCTGTACCTTTGATCATGGTTTCTCCTGTATCAAGCTCACAAACAACACATCCATTTGATCGAAACACCACTTTATTTCCTTGATCACACATTTGGCTGACACTCAACAGGTTATGCTTTAGGCCATCTACATACATAACATTCCTAGCTTTAACCTTTTCTTTCAAGAAAATAGAGCCTTTACCTTTTATGACAGCAAGAGTGTCATTTCCAAATGAGACATTCTTTTCCTTTTCTAAGGCATTATATGAGTGAAGTTTTTCTTTGACACCTGTCATGTGTTTTAAGCATCCACTGTCGATGTACTACTGATTTTCTTATCCTTCTGCATACAAGGCTATACCACATCTTTCTGTTTGCAGTTCTTTCTTTCTCCATATTTTGGGATTTAATGGAGTTTACTCCTTTTGAGATATTTGCCAAAATTTACTCCTGCATTCAAATTCTTCATGGCCAAAGTTGTTAGATATTGAGCATTCTATTTCATTTTCAAGCAGAGAAAAGTTATTATAGGAACTTTTCTTGATCCCTGTCACATTCCTTTGATTTTGTGCTTCTCTAGTCATGATGGTTTTGCAAGCAACACATTGAGTAGCTTTGTGTCCAAAATTATGACATGAGAAACATTGACCGTTAAAGAAGTTCCTATGATTATCAAATCTATTGACCTGGTGATTGTAGTTTCTATTGATATTCATCTTTGAAGCAAATTGAATATGATTTACCTGAGGTTGGTTATGGCTTCTGTTCATCCTTGAAGCAAATTGATCCTAATCTACTTGGTGATCTGCTTTATGCCTTTGTTGACAATTATCATAATGTTCACTGTTCTTTACTGCATCAAGATAGCTTTTAGTGGAGGTTGACGGTTTCTGTGATTGAGATGCTTCTTCAGTATATCCAATACCTATCTTTATCAGAGGAGAACGCTGCACTTTGATAATTTCATTTAAGGTTTCTGATCCTTTAGCAAATCTAAGATTGAGAGATTTGTTTTCTCAAGATCCTTTCTTAGACCCACAACTTCACATTCTAGTTTTTTATTGTGTTTTTCTCTTTCAGCAAGTTGGTATGTCAAGGTATCTATAATCATATTCTTTTCTTCTAAACATATTTTGAGTTTAGAGATTTCTTCATGAAGGTCATTTTCTTCTAAAGCATCCCAAAAATTATCATCTTCATAAGCCATTAGAAGTCTATAGTCATTACTATTTTCATCTTCATCACTATTTGATAAACCATCGCTATCTTCATGAGTATAGTAACACTTTTTACTTACACTTTGTTTTCTATTCCATTTTGCAGATTCCTTACCTTTATCATATTTATCTTTATGAGGACATTTAGCAGCATAATGACCGACTCTTCCACAGGCAAAACATTTGAAAGGTAGTTTACCTCTAAATCTTCTAGAACCCTATTGAAGTTTCTTAACAAAGTTTAATTCATCTTCTTCTTTTGAAATATGTCCTAATTCATTGATTTCTTCCTTTCCTTTTGCTTAAACTTTAAATTCAGCTTCTCTCATATCTGATGGGCCTCATTTTCTCATTTCAAAGGCACTTAAGATTCCGTGAAGCTGTGTCATAGTGATAGTCTATAAATCATGTTTTTCTTTTATGGAAGATACTTTTGATTCAAATTTAGTAGACAAGGATCTTATAACTTTCTCAACTAAGGTAACTTTCTTTATCTCTTCACCCAGATTCTTCATGCAATTAACAACCTCATCTATATGTAAGAAGCAACTAGCTATACTTTCATCATTGTGCATCTTAAGAGTTTCATATTGAATTATGAGCGTTTGCAGTTTAACACGTTTTACCTGAGAGCCTCCTTCGTAGCTTAGAATGATTTTTTCCCATATTTCTTTGGCTAATTTGAGTTGCATAACTTTGACAAACTTTGATTGTGACAGAGTTCCCAATAATGTATTGACAACCCTAGCATTGGTTTCATATTGCTTTTTATCTGTCGTATCTGTAGGAATTGCTGATGGAAATGTATATCCTCCTTCCATGATTTACCAAATATCTATTCCAAGTGATTGTAGATGGGTTGTGGTTCTTATCTTCCAATAAACAAGGTTGCTCCCATCAAAGATTGGCGGTCTGATGGATCCCATGCTTTCTTGATTACTCATGATGATGGATCTCCCTTCAAGCGATCAAGCTTCTTCTAAAGGACATGCTCTGATACCAATTGTTGGAAATAATACTGAGAGGGGGGGTGAATCAGTATTATCAAATCAATAATTTAATTTTCCAAACAAATTTGTATATGCTACTTTAGCTAAGTGAACTAGCGTGTATACATGATTGTACTTAAGGAAATCAACGTATATGCATTGAACTTTAACTAGTATATCAGAGATTTATTAGACAGTGCAATAAAAGCAGAATAAAGCATCACATGTAAGCAACACACATGAACACCAAGATATAAGGTGGAAACCCAATGTGGGTGAAAACCACCTAATGCTGTCGTCTCTGTCTTCTTTTAATAATAAGAATTTTTTTTTACAATTTTGTACTTATACCAGTACACAGGTACCTACAGAAGGTTACAACCTTCTCTCATTCTCCATCTTCTCCTGGAAGGGAGCTACAACCCCCTAACTCTTGTACTAGCTGATATCTTTACTAGTACGTAGGCTGCGACCTACAGAAGGCCACAACCTTCTTTCTTCCTCCAAGGACTACGTTTCATAAATTTTCAGACTGGATCCATCAACAACATCATTACTGTAATTCAATCATCAAATACATTTTCATCAACCAATCACTTTCTAAACTAACCACAACCGAATCAATCAATCACTTTCACAACCCATCAATCTAATCATTCAGAATATTATCACCAGAATACAGTAACCAGAACCCAAAACTTTGCAACAGTAAATAGAAACAAGTGAAACATATTTTATAAGATATATGCTACTTCCATGTGTCGAACCTGCGTGTATATGCGATTTTCTCAAAGCCAACCAGCGTATAAATCTACAAATCTTAATTCATAATTTTGCAGCTATTCCAGACTTCAGTTATACCCAGATCATAATATTTATAGAACAACACATGCGTCAGTATACAGATCTAGAATAAACATGATCAAACCATATAAAGATAATACATTTCAAGCCTTAAGATCTCGATCCATCATTAGATCTTATCCTCCATCAACCGCTAAGGTTCATCCCTGGTTCAGATCAAGCACAACACCATAAGCCAATAACCTGCATACTAGATCTCACACTTCATTAGATATTCGATACTTGCACTCCTTGGCCCAATGATCTTCTCCTCCTTTTATAGTTTTAGGCCTTTCTCAATACCATGGACCAAAACCACTTAGGACCAATACCTTGGACCAAATTCGTAGGGTCAATACCTCAGACCAAATACCTTGGGTCAATACCTTAGACCAAATACCTTGGACCAATACCATGAATCAAAATACCATGGACCAAATACTTCGGACCAAAAACTTAGTTTTCCAAGGCATACACGCTTTTCTTTCTGTGAAAGTGCGTGTGTACGTATACGCTACTTGTGGCTAGTGAACTTGCATGTATACACACCTTGGTCAAGGTGATCCTGTGTATACATCTCTTTCTTCATTTTGTGTAGACTGATCTGTAATTCTTTGTTGTTAACCTACTGTACTGTGATCTTTCATCTGAGTGAGTTGCCATCAAGGACAATACCTTTATCATAATGGCAACATGACTTTCCCTTTGGCATCAATGACATTTCTTGTCATCAATAACAGCACTATGTCCAACAATTATTTGATCATTCTAGACCCACTTCTATGATTGTTAACCATTGCATTTGTTTTCCCAATATTTTCATACCTAATATGATCCAGATGGAAAATTAGTGGCCACCCACCTCTTCCACTGATTCAACATGTTTCTCCATCTTGGTAGTTTTTTTTATTTATATTTTTTAGGTCCTAAACTTCCAGAGTCATTTTGAGTTGCAAATGATGTTTTTTGGCCATCTGGGGACCTAGAGTAGCCATAGGCATTCTTAAACTTACCAAAGTTTGTATTGCTCATTTATATCTTTTCAATAACCTAATGTGTTACTAGAATGAAGATCGTATCAAATAGTTTCACCCTAAGGAAATTGGTGTATCAATTATCCACCTCGAGGCTCACACTCCTTTTGGAATTTCAACTCTTAGGGGCATTTTTTTGCCTCCCAGGGTTAGTACTTTATGTTGAAAGGAAATTTGCATCATATTGTAATAACATCTGCTGAAGGAGTATATCGACATCTCCCTTAAGATATAATATATCAACATTCTATCCAATTTTTATGCTATGCATTTTTCAATCTTTTCCTATTTCTTCCATTAATAGAATTTGGGTTTCATTGTATTACTATTTTTTTAAAATATTTTGTGTGCATGTTTCCATTCACATTTTTTCCTTTCATTTTGTTCTCTCTACAATCTAGACTATAATCATAAAATTTGTCTATGCAATTTGGGAAAGCAATGAAGTGGTATTTGGTGGTAATGTTATTCTTTCCATTGAATCTTTGTAAAATTTTGAGGCAACCATTAGATGGGTCCTCAAGGTGGTCTAGAGGCGCTAGGACTAATGGTTTAAACTTAGTTGTTGGCAAGGGATGAGGAGGTATTTGGCTAGTGATATAAGGGTACTGGGTTTTTATCTAAGAATGAGGATCAATCTCAACCAATGATGAAGATACCATGTGTGTAAAGAATTGGAGGAAAGGAATGAAAAAACTTGTGGGGGTGATTAAAGATCAACAAGTTACCATATAATACTTGGAGTATTACTCTTCCTTAGTGGGGCTTTATGAGAGAAAAAAGTATTTAATTTCCCAAATTGGTCAAAAGATATAGGTTTCCCTACTAGATTTGTTATGGGTCTATGAAGATGGGGCATAGGCTCAAAGATTTATCTCTTAAATAACACTAAGGTATGAAAAAATAACTTGGAAATAACCATACATCTAGATACTAAGTGGACAATGGAATATTATAGTCTAGGTTCTCACTCGGAGGTGGGATTAGAGGCCTTTGTATTCACTACTATATATTTTTTGGATTTGATATTGGAGACACTAGATGTCCTCTAGAGTTGTAGGTTATGATAGGATATTTGGAATCTAGCTTATTCCCCAATGCAGTCATGCTTTGTGGAGTTTCCTTTTGGAGCACCCTTTGGAGTTTTGGAGAATGTATCACTTGTTGATATTTCGTGAAGAGTAAAAAATGGAACATTATATATCGCAGGATTTAATTGATCTAGTAAACATAACCAGTCAAAGATACTACACACAAGTAACATCCAAAATCTTTTTCTCTCTCCAACTATAGCACAAAAATTATGTCATATACTAGGATGTGTCCCTAATAATAGCATTAGCTCCTATGTTATCGAAAGGTTGTCCTCTATCTATAAAACAAGGGAGAAATGCCAGGACTTAGTGTGGATAATGCACCTTCCTACACCACTCGAGAATTTTACCTAGTTCTTGGACTTGAGAGGAGGTACCCTCAATATTTCCCAAGGAAATAGTCCTTGTTTGTCACCCAAGGAAAATCTATTTAATAGATAAATATTTGAATATACTTATAACAAAGAAAAATGGTGCCTCGTGTGAATAGTTGTTCTTTATTTTGAATGGGAATAAAATGTTTAATTTTAATTTGAAGTAAATTTAAAAGGGGGACAACCATTAAGGGGGCTTAATATGATTTAATTGTGTGAATGATCTTATAAGCAATGAAAGCCAAAATATAGTTTGTCTAGGAAAATAAATTACAAAATAAAAAATATAGGTATAGGAGGTAGAACTACTTTCATAGCACACATTCATTAGATACAAAACCAATGGGGAAAAAACACAACTCCATTAGCTTATGTTGGGTCCTTCATTTTTTGGACAATTTTGATCAGAAGGCGGTTGTGGAAAAGAGAAAGGGAGAGTTGGAAAAAGAGTGGCCAAAATGATCAAAAGTCAACAATGGAAAGAAGAAAGTGACAAGAAAAAAAAAGAGTAAGTGGACCAAACAACTATTTTGGAAATCATCACGCAAGCATAAAAGAAAGATTCATGGCATCAAGCGAGCATGAACCATAATTGATCAGGTCAAAGAACAACTAAGGTTGATTATTTCCTCGTGAGAGTTAAGTTGGACTGCATTAAGGGAGTGGGTTGCTTGATTGTGTAAAACAAGCCAAAGCTATTTAAGAAGCTACAGGGCAAGCTACACAAGAGGGGGAAGAAGAGAAAATGGATGACATGATGACAGACTTTATGTTCATGTTCTGATATTGTATTTTGACTATGTAATTAGGATTTTTGTGGGTGATACACGAAAGATATAGTTGTAATGTCTAACTTTTTTGTTCTAATATTCATTTGGCTTGATAATAATAGAATGGAAACTGTTTGCAGGGAGTTGTGTTGTGAAATGTGTGTGCTCATGCATGATTTATGCCTATTTAAAAAATTTAAATTCTTACCCCAAGTTCATGTGTAGTATGCTTTATTCATTTCATGTGTAATGATTCTTGAACCACCCGATAATGGTTAATGGGTTTATGTGAGACTTTCTTCCCTTGTAGAAGATCGAAAATTATAGCGCAAAGCTAGACTATAGCGAAAACCTTTGTTGGCCCCCAGAAGTAGAATCCTCATCTATGCCATAATTTTTCACCAACAAATGGTTCCATTTTTAAGACCTGAAACTTAGTTGTGGTTTTCTGATAATCGTGAGTAGTATTTTAAAGAGGAGTATTTAGTAGTGGTGGGAAGATAATTTTCCAATACGAGATCTTTTGGGCTGAGTTCCCTGAGAAGTTGTACAAGTGGCTAAGAAGGCTACATGATTCCCTAAGAGATGGAAGCACTGGTTCAATATATAGACACTAGACTACATCATATCTAGCTACCCTACATTGGTTGGATCACGAGCTTACCATAGTTGTCAATTTCTAGGTACAAGCTACCTTGGAGGGATATATTATTGAGTTTGTTGCAGAGAACCATGAGTCCTTTTTGAAAGCAGAAATGGTATTTATATTTAGCTTGAGAGGACGATTGTTAAAAGAAATCCCTTCGTGGATTAAGGTATTATTGGCGGAAGAAAGAATGTTATCGTTTCCTCCATCTAATATGGTAGCTTAAAACCCTTGTACTAGGGGGGAGGGTATCTTGGGGGATACGACGATCTGTTTCAGAGGCTAAGAAAAAGTTGTGATGGAAGGGGAAGAGAAGTGGAATGCCATAGATTTCAAGGCAGCGAGAAGGGGGCATATATCTAAGGAGTGGAGAGAAATGACAATGTGAGAGATTCAGAGGAGATGAAGGAAGTTGAAGACGATAGGAGAAGTGTTGGCTAGTTTGAAGTTGTGGAAAGAAGGATTAAGAGGAGACGAGAAATCTAGCGAAGGAAGGGAATCTATAGGAGGTGAAGAAGGAGAGAAGATTCAAAGGTATGATGACCACTAGGGATCAGGTGAAACCCAAATGATAGACCAGAAGATTCGGATCACTGATCCCAATACACTTGTATATGAAGAGATGCATTTGATGATGCACATGTTGTTCTACAAGGACAATCTTTCCCCCAAATTCAATGATCCGCAAGGTAGCAACATGGTTGGTTCTACTCCATCACTTCCCCTAGTGCTCTATCATAATTTGGTAAGGTTCCTTCCCATTACGATTAAAACTTTGAGGTTTCACAAGGTAAACACAGGTAGTAGTTCTTCTAGTAGTGTTGGAATTATTATACATGTGTTGTACTTGATGGAAGCCCACTTGTAGCAGAACAACTCAATTGTATATGGTAACTAGATGAATCTACAAGAGAGATATTAGATGTGACAGAATGCATGGCAGTTGTGTTTACAGATGTGACAAAGTGCAGGGCAGTTCAAAGGAATCATTTTAGAAGTAATATGGAAAATCACATTATAACAATTATATTCAGAGGGAGCAAAGTAATGGTACAAAAGAATAGGATGAAGGAACAAAGGACTACAAATCAGAATCAAGAAATTGAAGAAAGAGAATGGTTTAAGAAGTATATGCTAGTTCACCTTGTCCAAGTAGCGTATACACACAGGCTCATGGAACAGAAGAAGCGTATACGTATGCATGCACTTTCACAGAAGGAAAAGTGCGTATGGGATGGAAAATCGAGGTTTTGGTCCAAGATATTCAGTCTGAGGTATTTGGTCTGAGGTATTTGGTCCAAGGTATTTCGTCTGAGGTATTGGTCTAAAGTATTCAATCCGAGGTATTGGTCCGAGGCTTTGGTCCAAGGTATTGGTCCGAGGTATTTGGTCCAAAGTATTGGTCAGAGGTATTTGGTCGGAGGTATTGGTCTGAGGTGTTTGGTCCAAGGTATTGGTCCTAAGTGGTTTTGGTCCAAGGCATTGAGAAAGGCTTAAAACTATATAAGGAGGAGAAGGTCAAACGGATAAGTGCACAAGTAATGAATATCTTATGAAGTATTAGATCAAGAGAAAATATGCATGTTATGGGTTTCTGATGCTTTGCTTAATCTAGACTAAGTATGCACCTGAGCATTTGATGATGGATGAGATCTAATGATGGATTGTGATCATAATGACTTATCATTATGTGAGTTGATAATGGATACTCTAGATCTGATTGCTAACACACATTTTATCCTTTATATGTGATGATCTGGGTATGTCTGAAGTCCGCAAGTGCAACGAAGTTATGAGTTAATATTTGCAAATTTGTACGCTGGTTCATCTCTACAAAAGCGCGTGTACACGCAGCTTCTACTCTTCAAAATAGCGTATACAAAAGAAAAGCCTCTTCTTCAAATCTGACTAATCTATTTGATCAATTTTGTTGTTTCACAGTTGTCTGTCAATGAAGTCTTCTTAGATCTAAATGTAAAAATGAATGCATAAGGAGTTTGGTATCTGATTGATTGATTGAATAAGTGAGAAGGGTGATCTCTACTACTACCTATGTATACATGCAAGTTTGATTGAATACGCAAGTTTGATTACAGGAAGTCGTGTATACACGCAAGATGGGTTCAATAAAGTAGTGTATACATTTTGATCCGTGATTTTTGACGTTGCAACTGGTTCTAAATGTTGATGCAGTGTTTTGGATTCAAATCTGTCTACTAGTTATAGTGATCTATCTGTTTTAGTTGATTGGTTGAATTTGATTAAGTTTGAATGAATGGTTGATTCAGTTGTGACAGAGATTCAGTAATTGTTTGATTCAATTGTGTCAAAGGTTCATAGGTTTCAGTGATTGATTTTTTCAGTTATATCAGAGATTGATGATTAGGTTTCAGTTATATCAGAGATTGATTGGGTTTCAGTGATTGGTTGATGCAGATGTATTTGATTGCAATGGTGATTGATTTTGAGCTTCAATGTTACTAATGGGTCCAGTATGAAAATTTGATGAAATGAGGCCTTCATGTGTATTGTTGTGTACCAGGAGCATCGAGTCTGAAAATTTATGAAATGTCGTCCCTGGAGGATACTGAGGGTTGGAGCCTTCAACGAGGAAGTCAAATCTTCATGCCAGTAGTGGCTAGTGATTTGATCAAGGGGTTGGAGCTCCCTTCCAATAGCAGCTGGAGGACAAGTGAAGGCTATAGCCTTCTGTAGGTCGGAGCTTATGTACTAGTAAATATATCGGCTACACAAGAAATAGGGGGTTGTAGTTCCCTTCCAAAAGAAGTTGGGGAACGAGAGAAGGTTGTAGCCTTCTGAAGGTGGGTGCTTGCGTACTGGTATGAGTTCTCACCAATACAAAATTGTAAACAGATTTTCTTATTATTAAAAGAAGACAAAGACGACAATAGCAGGTGGTTTTCACCCACATTGGGTTTCCACCTTAAATCTTGGTGTTCATGTGTGTTGCTTATGTGTGATGGTTTATTCTGTTATTACTGCACATGGTTACAATTTAATGTTTAATAAAGTATTTATGCACTAATTAAAGATCAACATATGATGAATTAACTGAATCATAAGTTCACTGGATATACGTTGGTTTCCTTAAGAATAGTTGCATGCACACATGAGTTCCCTTCTCTGGAGTAGTGTATATAAATCTGATTATGGAAATGAAAAAGTTATTGATTTGTAAACAATGATTCTTCCCCCCTCTCAGTATTATTTCTGACAATTGGTATCAGAGCAGGTCCTTTGGTAGAATCTTGATCGCTTGAAGGAGATCCGTAGTAACAATGGGAAAGAAGCTAAAGAAGAAAGCACCTCAAAAGAAGAAGACATCTCAAAGAAACTGTGACAGTGGAAGAGATGATTGGCCTTTATGTGGAAGAAACTCTTCAAATTCAGAATCACTTCAGAATGAATATGAACACGCAAAATAACTATCAGACATGAATTTTTTGTCCTCTGCTGATACATTTCTCTGTTCATTTGAAGATAATGAAAGTGATAGCGAAACAACTGAATTTTCCCTTATGGGTGAAAGAGAAAGAAATCAAATAGAGACAAAATTTAAAAAGCTCATAGACATAATCAAAGATCAAAAAGATCTAATTGATAAAAGGGAATGTTCCTACAAAGAAGAAGTTACCATATTAAAATCTCAATTGGAGGAAGGAAACAAAGTAAGGAAGCAGTACAAGGAAAAGGAAGATCAATGTCAAAGGTTGCAGGATGAAGTGACATCATTGAGAAATGAAGAGAATGAAAAGGACACAACAACCAAGGAACTTATAGAAAGAACCAGCTACTGTGAAGGTCTTGAAGCTATGGTCATTTCTATAAAAGAAGATCTCAAAAATTCAAATAAGCAGAATGAATAACTACTCCAAGAATTTGAAGAACAAGAAAATGAAGTTCTCGAATTAAGGCAACACGTGGAAGAAGGAAGAAAAGCTGAAGAAAGCATGAAGAAACAATATCTTGAAAAGGAAGAGAAATATCAAGTTGAGGTAAATATATTAAAAGGTAAATTAGAAGAAAAGGATAAAATTTTACGATTTCAAGATAGTACTAAGATTTTGGATAATATTCTTAGTAGTCAAAGGTCTCCTATCATCAAATGTGGTCTTGGTTTTCATGAAACTATTGAAGGTGAATCTATTTCACAAGATGAGGCAAGGAACTCTAATGAAAAATCTGAAATGCTCAACAAGGAGATAAGAGGTCAACCCCATCAACAACCAAGGAAAGAAAGACTTCAAAGAAAATCATTTACTCCTAACTATGGAAGTGATAATAATTTATTTCCTCTTATAAATAATGTTGAATGTTTTGTATGTCATAATTTTGGACATGTTGCAGCCAGATGCAGAAGTAGAATGGTTCAAGTTAATAACAATCACACAAAAACATCATCGACTTCCAGGTACTTTAAGGGATATTGTTTTTCTTGCAATATGTTTGGTCACAGAGCCATTAACTTCTATAAGGGGAATATGAAACATATAAGATGTTATGCTTGTAACAAGTTTTGGCATATAGCAAAAGAATGCAATAGAAAAATTCAGCCAACATACTAAAAGGATCAAACATCATCACACTCCAAGGTGTGGAAGAAGAAGGAAATACTGTCAGAAATATGTGGCATAGCTCAATATACAGAAAGAAAAGACTCAAGAGAAACTGAGAGGATGAAATTTCAGTATTCTCATATGCAGTTATCATGAAGACAAGTCACATATATACGTGAGTTAGAAGCTACACAGTCACATATATGTTGATTTGATGAAGAATTAGTGGGACAGACTGAGAAAAATTATTTGATATGGTTCAGACAATTATTAATTATCTTTTTTATCTTGATGATTCATGACTACAATATGTGGATGTTATTTAGAAGCGCTTTTGATCCTCATAAGTTGTTGATGACTTGATGTATATCTTGTTAGGGTCCTATAATAATAGGATTCGTAATTTTGAATTGGTCATGGTTAGTCTGGTAATATTGTACATACTTTTTCTTTCTGCAAAATGTTTTCCATATTAAAAAATTAAAAAATTTAAATAGGGTATGTCCTAAAATAAACATCAAAGGACAAAAAGAATAAGAAAATATTAAAAAAAAAAAAATGAAAAAATATGAACCCCAAACAAAAGCAGATCATGAAAGTGCGCAAATTCAAGTGCCACTACTTTTTACTTCACTGTGCAAATAATGGTTTGTGTGCAGCTTGTCATAAATGCCACAGCCCATGATAGTCAAATAGCTTAAATTTGACTAATTTGTGCTTTAAATGTCATGCTTATAGATAGAGAATAAAGATCTAGCCAAACTGTTTAACTTGGCAAATCAGTAGTTAGGTAGAGAAATAAAATGAGCTCAAAAACTTAATCTGAGCCATTGGAAGTTATAAGGTTAAAATCAGACAGTTTGTTTGACAAAAGAAAAGGAAATGAAGGGTCTGCTAGCTTAAATGCACCCAATGAAGTGAAGAAAATATGTTAAAATAAGTAAAGGGTAGGTAGAAGAAAGGTTGCAGAAGTACAAGGTTGTTAAAGCATAAGCACATTTATCATGCTTAATCATATGTTTCAGTGTGCAGGAGCAACTATGAGAGTAAAATGATGTTCACAAGCTTATTCGATTAACTTCCCCTCATTTCATTTAACCCCCACTACATATTTACTAATTTCCCCATTATCCCATCATTTCTTATGAAAATACCCTTCTCCCTTCATTTTGACCCTTACTCCTTGGTTTCACACATTTTCCCTCAAAAATAACCCTCCAAAACTCATTCCCCTACCTAAAGCCCCTTTTCCCTAGTGTGAAACCCACTCCCCATTGAAAAAATCACATTCCCCTTTATTAATTTCCATAAAAACCCTTTATGCGAAGTTTTATTCCCCCCACATTATTTAATTAATTCCTTGATTTATATGTCCCCTACATAAACCTATTAACCCACCAACCCTTGGTGCGGTTAAAGAAAACCCTGCCACATTTAACCCTGGTCCCACTCCATTAACTTGATCATTATATTTTGAACCCCCACTTTATTCATTAATTAATTACAGTTAGTTGTAATTAATCCCCCGGGCCCTCACCCTGATTCCCTCCGTGCAGCTTCACTACCTGAGAGTCGTTAGATCTCTCACCCCTAGATCTGACGACGCGCATCCATATCGCGCTCATTTCCTCTCCGACCTTTCCCAACCCAAGAGCACGCAAGATTCACGGTTTTGCATGAGCCCAATTATGCTACATGGCAGCTCTAGACGAAATCGCGTGCTCTCAAGAAAATACCATCTGCCTGCTAAAAGTGATGCGATGGCCCCTTAAACTGCCTCCCCGCCAAAAGCCAAAACCACTCACTGTTCATTTATGAATTATGCGCCAAATTCTAATCATTGTTGGTTAAAAGGTCGAAGAAGCCCATTTCGAATCTTTTCACTCGTTTGCACTGTCAATACTGCCAAAGCCTTCCTACGCCACCCTGAGTCTCTGCAACCAAAATTGACCGTCGTTTATCTCTCGAACACGCTCCGAACTCCCAATTCAAGCATCTAGTGCACAACTAAAGCAACTGTACCCTCTACAGTCACCATTGAAACTAGTTTGCAGCCCAAACCACCAATTTCCAAGTAATTTGAGAAAAAACCAAAACAACCCTCTCAATTTCAAAACATACAGTCAATTTAAATATTAATTAATCAAAATGAATTGAAACATTTGCCTAATTGAGGATATTTCCACCTCAATACCCAAACCCCTCTTTTGCAAACTGCAAATTACCCTCTCTCAGTACCAAACTTACTCAAACCTCACTTCCATAGCCTGTATAAGCCTAATTCACACCTTTCCCCCTAAAAATGGCTGCTCAGACCTCTTTGGACGTGAGACCTGTGTCAACCCCTCACCTAGACATCGACCATCTGGCAATAGCAGACAGGGATTTCCAAATAAGAGACACTTCTACCCATCCCACCTTCTGAAACTCCACTGTTGGAGTAAGGATTGATTTCTGAACCATGCAGATGACATCCATATTTGGGAATTCAATTTACCCAAATACCTATTCCAAAAACTTCACCCATTCCCTGACATCATATATTTTTGTCATGCATGCTATATCCCTAGCCAAAGGGCTATTGTAACCCCAGACCAGCAGTTGTTATTCAACATTACACTAGATTCCATCAACCAAATGCTACAAGTCCAGCCTAGCCCTAATCATACCCCTCTATCCATTGGAGACCTATTGGACCTGTATATCATCCTAGACCTGGTTAAGATAAGGCAAATCTTCCATACTTTCATCATTGAAGACCGCCATACCCCTACAGATACTCCACCCTATGCTTCCACCATTTTTTCAGAGACTAGCAAACACATAATCACCATGCTCTCATGCACACAAGGATACACCACAGATGAGCATGTGGATGAGGTCATCCTGGCCTTTCTGTCTATTTTTACTCCAGGCCAGCCTCTAGCTATCATGTATAATCATTCCCAGTTCATTGTAGATAGAATGCATGAGGAATTCACCAGACTACCTACTGAAAGAGTTTTCAAATACTCTTCATTGTTGTTTCATATGTTTTTATATTACCAAGCAGACAAGTTCCCTGTAAGAATCCAGAAGTTGGATACCAAGGGAAAAGAGAGATCAGTGGTCTACTGGACACCCTTAGTTCAGAAATTTTCCACAACATTTACCTACAAAGACTTCATGGACTCATTTGTATATCCAGTCATGAACATGCTGATTGGTAACACTCAACCTATGATCAACCAAGAAATCAAGAGAGTGCTACAGTTGGCTAAGAACAGCAAGGTGAGAGACTGGTACCTATACCAGAACCACATTGAAATCAGAGTTTATGCTTGCCAATTAGCCCCTTATAAGTTGCCCAAATACCTTCCTATGAGGATATTTGCACTTGATTATTTCAAACAAGTCATCAACTCTAATGATGTTTGTTTCCTATCTGCTAGGAAGAAAACCCAATTTAAGATGAAGAACTAGCTGGGCCCATTCATTTGCAATAACAGAGAGGTTGGGCCAGAAGCTGACAAGATACTACAATAGATGAAGTTGAGCAACAACTTCATGTGGCAGTATGACCCTCATGGGGTCATAAAAAAGGTAAGACTAAGGGTCAAATTTGGACCTTACCTCCACCACCCAAGACCTGACATTGAACAGTTTTCCAACCAATCTGAGTGGTTGGAAAACACATTGATTGACATGGATAGCACAGTGGTGGATTTGGAGAACACACTCATTGATCTTGAAAAACAATTTGACCAGAGGTCTTTCCTGCAAGTGCCATAACTAGGAGAGCCAATGAATGTTCATCTTGTGTTATAGACCCCATCCAATGAGGAGAAGAATCCAAAGAGGAATAGGGAAGAGGCATCCAATTCTGCCATGGAGACTATAGATGAGATGTTTGAGCTCAGAAAAAGGCCCAAGTTGAATCCTCTGTCTGAGTAGGAGGAGAACATTGAATCAGTGGAAATAAATAACACTGAAACAATGGGGTAGAGAAGTAAAGACACTGGTGCATCAGGTGAAACACAACAACCATCAAACTCCAACAATCAAATGATAGAAAGACAAAAGAGTGTTGAGGTTTCTTCCTTTGTCAAGCCAGCTGACAGAGAAAATGATATAAAAGACAGGTACAAAGAAATCAAGATAAGGAATGAGAAGTTGAAGGCAGATACATATGCCCAATACTTCAAACATACACCACCCAACCAGAGCAGATTGATGTCAGCCTTTGACATCAAAACAAGAAAGATGCAGGTCTCATTTTTGCAGCCCATTGTACAACAACCAAAGACCTCAGCTGACTATAAGAAGACTAATTTTGAGGTGTTGGCCAGAGATGTTCATCCCATTAACCAAATAGAGTTCCACAAACAGGATAGAGAAATGATTTACTCCACCGTTACAGGAAAAGCCATGGCTACCCACAAGCTACAGGATTCACTCGATAATATGACAACCGAGTACAAATTGGAGAAGGCCTCCTCACAGGACAAAGACAATAGGATAAAGTCATTAGAGGACTTGGTAATTGAGTTGGGCCATGATCCAAGTGACATTAAGGCTACTGAAAAGCTTATAAAAAAGAAGAATGAGGATATAGCAGCCCTCAAGAAACAACTCAAGCTGCCATATTTACAACACCCATAGACAAAGGAGGTCCTAGAAAGCCAAACCAATCATGAAGAGATGATGGACTTAGTGTTGCAGTTGAATGATCAGATTTAGGAGATGGAGAAAGAATTGGATAGCTTGATTCCACTCAAATAAACTAGTCTTGATGATGCTCCTGCAACTCTCATCCCAACAGTTACCACTGTTGTACCTTCTACTCACTCTGGTGATAGATCATAGTTCAGGCACTCAGAAAGAAGAAAAAGCCATATATGCAGGCTCACTTTGACGAAGTCGCGTATACACGTGGGTTGGATGTTCCCAAGGCGCGTATGCGTATACACGCACTTTCATGCAAGGAAAAGCGCGTACATGTGGGAAAACTTGTTTATGGTTCGTGGTATTTAGTCCTTGGAATTTGAACCTATGTTTTTGGGCCATGGTATCTCGTTATAAGTATTGATCCCAAGTATTGGGTCCATGGTATTAAATTGTTATGGTTTTGGACCGTAGTATTGTGAAAGGCTTAAGGCTATAAAAGAGGAAGGAGATCATTTGGCAAGGGAGCATCTAAATTATTGAATCTCTGAAAAGTGCTAGATCTGGAATACAATGATTGGGTTATGGTGCAGATCTGGATCTGAAGGAAGAAGGAACCTGAGCGCAAGGAGAAGGATAAGTTCTTTTGATGGGTCAAAATCTTAAGGCTTGAATGATAGTATCTTTATATGATTTTGTTCTGTTCTATGTGGCGCTTGCTTGATCTATAAATCTGATAATCTGGGTAAACTAATAGTTGAACATTTGAAGGGGTAAATTACCTTCATAGATCTGTACGCAAGTTCAGTGAAGCATAGGTGCGTATACACGCAGGTTCTGTAAGTCAGAAGTGCGTATACACAGGTTGATCTCAGCACAAGTGCGTATACACGCAATTTTTGGTAGGTGGAAGTGTGTATACGCAGGTTGAACTTAACACAGATGCACATGCATGTAAGTTTTTGAATATTGAAGTAGCGTACATCTCATAATTTATGTTTTAGCTGCTTCTGTTGATTATTGCAATGATCTGGGTTTAGAATTTGAGGTGTGATTACAGTTACTGTGATCTGGGTACAGTTGACAGAGAAGTGTTTATTTTGATTCAGTCTTGACTGGTGAAATGGTGATTGGTTGATGCAGAAATTCTTGATGTTTGATTGATGTTATTTGTGGATCCAGTCTGAAAATTTATGAAATGTGGTCCCTGGAAGAAAGAGAAGGTTGTAGCCTTCTGCAGGTAGCAGCCTGCATACTAGTATCTCAACTAGTACAAGAACTAAGGGGGTTGTACCTCCCTTCCAAGAGAAGCTGGAAAACAAGAGAGGGTTGTAGCTCTCTGCAGGTAGCAGCCTGCGTACTGGTAAAGGACTGCACCAACATAGAATCATTGTAAAAAGAAGTTTCTAATTAAAAGAAGATAAAGACGAATTGCAGCAGGTGGTTTTCACCCACATTGGGTTTCCACCTTATATCTTGTGTTCTTATGTGTGGTTGTATTTTGATCTGTTTTATTGTTTCCAGAAACTATTTATATGATTCTGGTGCATAACTTAATTATCAACATCTGTAGAATAAAGTAAATTATAATTCTGCATAATATACGCGGGTTTCCTTATCTGTAGTTGCGTATATACGCAGGTTCATCTAATTGAAGTAGCGTATATGTTCTGGGTTTGAAAAAGTAAATAATTGATCAGATAATACTGATTCACCCCGCCCCCCCTCTCAGTATTATTTCCAACAATTGGTATCAGAGCAGGTCCTTCAGAAGAAGCTTGATCGCTTGAAGGAAGATCTATCATCATGAGCAACTACGAGAGAGA
>APFE031664515.1:0-13759 GCA_000404065.3 Pinus taeda | reverse complement strand
ATTTTGGGGCAGAAAGAGGCAGGTATACAAACAAGAAGAACAATTGCAGAAGCTTCAAGCTATTTGGCATTACTTTCCACCACTGAACCACAAAATGTAAGAGAGGCATGCAAAGATGAATGTTGGGTCAAAGCAATGGATGAAGAACTTAAGCAGATCGAAAAGAATAACACTTGGGAGTTGGTTCCTAGACCAAAAGATAAGAATGTCATAGGAACAAAATGGATGTTCAAAAACAAGTTGAATGAAAATGGGGAAGTGATTAGAAACAAGGCTAGACTGTTTTGTAAAGGATATGCACAACAAGAAGGAATAGAATTTGAAGAAACTTTTGCTCCCGTTGCTAGACTTGAGGCCATCAGAATGTTCCTTGCTCTCTCTAGCTTTCAGAAGTTCAAAGTATTTCAAATGGACATGAAATCAACCTTTCTGAATGGAGACATAGAAGAAGAAGTGTACATTGAGCAGCCAGATGGATTCATCCTTGGTAATGATCCAAAACTTGTATGCAGACTAAAGAAGGCTCTCTATGGTCTCAAATAGGCTCCAAGAGCTTGGTACTATCGTTTGGACAAATACCTTCATCAACAAGGTTTTTCAAAAGGATCAGCAGATAGAAATCTTTATATAAAAATTGAAAATAACAAATTGCTAATACTTGTTGTGTACGTAGATGATATCATCTTTGGCAACAATGAAGAAGCTATGAGTCAAAACTTTGCCTTGGTGATGAAGAAGGAATTCGAAATGTCTTTGCTTGGAGAACTGACATATTTTCTTGGTTTACAAATCCAACATAATAAAGGCGATATCTTTTTATCTCAAACCAAGTATCTCAAGCAGATCTTGAAGAAGTATGGCATGGAAGATTCGAAACCAGTATGTACTCCTATGGTCACAGGATGCAGTCTCAGTGCAAATGATGAATCAGCAGCAGTGCATCAACCAACCTATAGATCCATGATTGGAAGTCTGCTCTATTTAACAGGTACCCGACCAGACGTCATGCATGCAGGAGGAATGGTTGGAATATTTCAGGCAAATCCTAAGGAAACTCATCTTTAGGCAGTAAAGAGAATTTTCAAGTATCTTCAAGGAACTCAAAACTATGGCCTATGGTATCCTAGAGATGCAGATCTCACTCATCATGCTTATACATATGCAGATTGGGCTGGAAGCGTGGATGATAGAAAAAGCACTAGTGGTGGTGCATTCTTTATGGGTTCCAGATTAGTATCTTAGTTCAACAAGAAACAGAGTTCTATTGCATTATCTACAGCTGAAGCAGAATATGTGGCTGTTGCATCTTGCTGCACCCAACTCCTTTGGATGATGCAAACCTTGCAGGATTATCAAATCACTTGTACTCCACCTATCTCCATCTTATGTGATAACACGAGTGCAATCAGCATTTCAAAGAATCCAGTCATGCATTCAAAGACCAAGCACATCCCTATCAAATATCATTTTCTTCGGGAACAAGTGTTGGAACAAAAAGTCAAGTTGGAGTATGTTCCCTCTAAGGAACAAGTTGCTGATGTACTCACCAAACCGCTGCCCAAGGAAACATTTGAATACCTCAGATAGAAGTTGGGAGTAGTTGATGCTTCAACCTGCTATTGAACCTTGTCTGTTTCAGAGAAAAGTTGGTGTACGCGAGTTGGATGAGGAGGATCCGCGTACATATGCTGGTTTGTGCAGATATAGTCGCGTATATGGAGTTTTGAAGGATATCAGCATAGACAGACTCCGATATTCTGATAGGGGTTTGTCAGAGACCATCTAGCATAGGTTCAGGGGGAGCAGATAATCTTCTAATGATGCATTGTTGGCATTACCTTAGAAGCTCATGGTTCAAGTTCACAATTGTTGTTGGTATCAGGTGGAACTCTTGCAAAGGAAGAACAAAAAGAGAACATGGTTTCTGATCAGAATAATGATTGACAGATGCTGCTGATAGTAGTTATTGATGACTTTCATAGTCTTGCTCAAGATATTTTGTCTCTATGTCATGTATATCTTCTTTTCATCAAGGTCATGTAACGACTTATTTTGGTTTCCCCACTATGCCTGAGATGAATGATGTATTGTAATTGGTTGTCATATGTAAATTTCTGATGTATCCCCACTTGGTTGGGTGATGGATGAATAGAGTCTTTTGTGATAGGAAGGTCAGTTATGATGTATAAGTCATCATTCTTTTTAAAGAACGTCTTTTTGCAGATCTTGCCTATAGTCAGGGGGAGAATGTTCAGCACAGCAGAGCAGAGATTTCAGCATGTACTCAGGGGGATCACAACCCTTTGCCCTTGATGACAGAAGGGGAGAATGATCTTGAGGATCTTTGGGTTGCCATCAAGTCCAAACGGGGAGATTGTTGGCATTCTAGCACAGGTTTGGCAGTTTTGGTGCTATGGCATAGGTGTTGTCCTTGATGGCAACTCACTCTGGTGACAGATCACAGTTCGGGCACTCAGAAAGAAGAAATAGCCATATATGCAAGTTCACTTTGACGAAGCCGCGTATACACGTGGGTTCGATGTTCCCAAGGTGCATATGCGTATACACGCACTTTCATGCAAGGAAAAGCGCGTACATGTGGGAAAACTTGTTTATGGTCCGTGGTATTTAGTCCTTGGTATTTGAACCTATGGTTTTGGGCCATGGTATCTTGTTATAAGTATTGACCCCAAGTATTGGGTCCATGGTATTGAATTGTTATGGTTTTAGACCGTAGTATTGTGAAAGGCCTAAGGCTATAAAAGAGGAAGGAGATCATTTGGCAAGGGAGCATCTGAATTATTGAATATCTGAAAAGTGCTAGATCTGGAATACAGTGATTGGGTTATGGTGCAGATCTGGATCTGAAGGAAGAAGGAACCTGAGCGCAAGGAGAAGGATAAGCTCTTTTGATGGGTCAAAATCTTAAGGCTTGAATGACAATATCTTCGTAAGATTTTGATCTGTTCTATGTGGCGCTTGCTTGATCTATAAATATGATAATCTGGGTAAACTAATAGCTGAACATTTGAAGGGATAAATTACCTTTATAGATCTGTACGCAGGTTCAGTGAAGCACAGGTGTGTATACAATCAGGTTCTGTAAGTCGGAAGTGCGTATACGCAGGTTGATCTTAGCACAAGTGCGTATACACGCAGTTTCTGGAAGGTGGAAGTGTGTATACGCAGGTTGAACTTAACACAGATGCGTATGCACGCAAGTTTCTGAATATTGAAGTAGCGTACATCTCATAATTTATGTTCTAGCTACTTTTGTTGATTATTGCAGTGATCTGGGTTTAGAATTTGAGGTGTGATTACAGTTACTATGATCTAGGTACAGTTAACAGAGAAGTGTTTATTTTGATTCAGTCTTGACTGGTGAAATGGTGATTGGTTGATGCAGAAATTCTTGATGTTTGATTGATGTTATTTGTGGATCCAGTTTGAAAATTTATGAAATGTGGTCCCTGGAAGAAAGAGAAGGTCGTAGCCTTCTGCAGGTAGTAGCCTACGTACTAGTATCTCAACTAGTACAAGAACTAAGGGGGTTGTAGCTCCCTCCCAGGAGAAGCTGGAAAACGAGAGAGGGTTGTAACTCTATGTAGGTAGCAGCCTGCGTACTGGTGAAGGACTCCACCAGTACAGAATCATTGTAAAAAGAAGTTTCTAATTAAAAGAAGATAGAGACGAATTGCAGCAGGTGGTTTTCACCCACATTGGGTTTCCACCTTATATCTTGTGTTATTATGTGTGGTTGTCTTCTGATCTGTTTTATTGTTCCTGGTAATTGTTTATATGATTCTGGTTCATAACTTAATGATCAACATCTGTAGAATAAAGTAAATTATAAATCTGCATAGTATACGCAGGTTTCCTTATCTGTAGTTGCGTATATACGCAGGTTCATCTAACTGAAGTAGTGTATATGTTCTGGGTTTGAAAAAGTAAATAATTGATTAGATAATACTGATTCAACCCCCTCCTCTCAGTATTATTTCAAACAATTTCTCCCCTTGAAGTTTGTGATGTATTATTAGGAAAACCATACTTGTGGAAGTGACATGTTGTGTATGAATCAAGGCCCCATCTTGTTATTGCTACTTTGTGAAATAAGTCGTATAGGATACGGGATGTAGCACCGCCCACCGCCATCTCTTTGGTTACTACAAAACAATGCAGTAGGCTCATTTCCAAAACCGCGAAATTTGTTTTCCTGATGATACACCCTCAAGGAAAGAAGAAGACAATGGCCACAACCTCCAAACAGGTCCCCTCCGCATGACAACTATAGATGGACCAGGTTGTGAAGGAGTACGAGGACATCTTCACCTCCCCCGCAGGGGTTCCTCTACATTGTCAGGTCAAGCACTCCATCAATTTGACCCTAGGTGCACTACTGCCCAATGGGCCGATCTATCGGCGCTCCATTCTGGAGAATGATGAAATCAAGAGGCAGATTTAGGAGCTATTGTAGAAAGGTCACATCCATTCGAGTTCATTTCCTTGTGGAGCCCGATCGTGTTGGTACAGAAGAACGATGGGACTTGGAGACTCTATATTGACTATCGAGCACTGAACAAGATCACCATCCGTAATAGGTACCCGATCCCACGGATTGATGACCTCTTGGACCAACTGAAGGGGGAAAAATATTTCAACAAGATCGATTTGAAGTCAAGATATCACTAGGTACCAATCAAACCTTCCGATGTGTGGAAGACTGCCTTCAAAGACAAGGAGGGCCTTTTTGAATAGTTGGTTATGCTTTACGGATTGACGAATGCTCCAGCAACCTTCATGAGGCTAATGGATGACATCTTGTAGCCATTCACCTACTCATTTGTAGTGGTATACTTGGATGACACCTTATCTTAACAGCCAGAGTTGGGAAGAGCTCCTTCACCACATCTGACGGGTTCTCCAAACATTGTGGCAACACAAGTTATGTGCCAATTTTGAGAAATGCACTTTTGGCATGACCCGGGTTCAGTATCTGGGATACATTATTGATGAACAGGGGGTGCATGTGGATCCAGCCAAGATCCAAGTCATTCGGGATTGGCCATCTCTAACCACTCTGACAAAGATTCGAAGCTTTCTAGGTCTTCCCAACTTCTACCGCAGGTTCATGTTGGGATTTTGTAATATCACTTGGCCCTTGAGTCAAGTCTCCAAGGAAGGAGCGAAAGTAGAATTATTTTGGTCTGAATCTCAACAGAAGGCATTCACAAAGTTGAAATATTGCCTTTGATCGGCACCAGTGCTCGCATTACCAGACTTGCAACAACCATTTGAGGTCGAGATAGATGCCTTTGACTATGCTATTGGGGCAGTCCTTACTCAACACGGGAATCCGGTGGCATATCACAGTGAGACACTTTCAAACACTGTCTAGAAGTGTCCCACTTATGACAAAGAGATGTATTCCATTGTGTAGGCCTGTCAACAATGGAAGCATTACATTTTGGGGGAGGAAATGGTCATCCACACAGACCAGCGACCCCTGCAATTCATACAGACCCAAGGGAAATTACAGAATGATCGCCATCAAAAGTGGTCCATGTACCTGCAACAGTTCCATTTGAATATCAAGTATAAGAAGGGAAACACCAATAATGTTGTTGATTGCCTCAATCGACCACCGATCATGGCATTAACCACCATGCTCAACTCTTGTGGGCACGAGACTTCTAATTGGCCACTTCTCTATAAAAGCGACCCAGAATTCGACCACACATACTAGACACTCTTGGAGGGTCAGCATGTTCTAGATTTTCACCTCCAAGATGCCCTGTTATGCCACGTGGGTGACCTTTGTGTTCCTTCAAGCGAGTGGGCCAAAATTATTTTGGAAGCACACTACAGTCAGGTTGTTGGGCATTTCAGGGTCGAGAAAATGGTGGTAGAACTACATAAGTATTTCTATTGGCCGAATCTTCGACAATATGTCGGGAAGTACATCAGATCATGCACTTCTTACGCCATTGCCAAACCGACCATCAAGAAGCAAGGCCTCTATACTCCACTACCTACCTCGAGTCGACCTTGGGAATCCGTCTCCATGGATTACATGTCAGGCATTCCTTCCACTAAGCATGGAAACAACTCTATTTTTATGGTCGTCGACAGGTTCTCGAAGATGGTCATTATGGCGGCCTGCAAGAAGAATACCGTAGCAGAAGCCACTACTAAACTCTTCTTTGAACGAGTGTGGGTACACTTTGGGATCCCACAGTCTATCATCTCAAATCAAGATAGCAAGTTCCTTAGTACATTTTGGTCCTGTCTCTAGTCGATGTTGGACACCAAACACACTAAGTCCATAGCCTTCCATCCTCAAACTGATGGCCAGACAGAGGTTGTCAATAGGATGATCATACACATTCTGTGCATGTAAAACTCAAAGCATCCACACACATGGGACGAGAGCCTCCCCTATGTTTAACACAAATACAACCGGGCTCTCCACAGCTCTACTGGACACAACCCTTTTCAGGTGGGCTTGGGATTCCAGCCACTATGTCCCATTGATGTGGCCATGCCATTTGTAGCTACTCACACAGATTCAGCTCATGTCCAGTCTGAAACAGATAAGGCAAACAACTTCATTGAGCACATCCAACATATTCACCAATAGGTCCATGACATTCTAGAGAAATCAAATGCCAAGTACAAGCAACGACATGATCAACATCGGGTGCCACACAAGTTTCAGGTGGGCAACAAAGTCTAGTTGGATTTGCAAAAGGAATGCCTTACTAGAACCTATCGGAAACTCAAATCACTCCGATATGGTCCTTACACCATTACCAAGGTTGTGGGAGTCAATGCATTTGAGCTCAGCATTCCCCCATTCCTTGGCCTGCACCCAATGTTCAATGTGGATTGCCTTCGACCATACTTTCCACCATTAGCAGACACATTCGACATTGCAAAACAGCTCACACCCACAGAGTTAAATCCAGATTGCATGGAACAAGCTACAACTGATTGAATCATGGACACAAAGATCAAGCACACTCGCCAGCAGAATATCCAACTGTATAGAGTTGTCAAAGCGGGCCAACACCTTCACCATGGCAAGTGGCTCACCAAGGACCAAGTTCAACAGAAGTGTCCTCATCTCATGGAGGAACTCAACGCAATGGGGACCATTGCTTCCTAAGAGGGGAGGAATGATCCAGGTGGATATTGGTGGCCACCTACCATGTCCACTTGGACCCCCCCCATTAATTCTTTTAGCTTTTCAATATCCTTAATTGTAGCACAGTTTACTATGTTTAGCATTTTTTCGGGTCCTGAACTTCCAGAGCTGTTTTGAGGCCCTAAACGACGTTTTTTGGGAAAACTGGGAGCAACATGACTACATGGACCGATGTTTCTCTTCCTAGAGTTTTAATTCTCGGATAGATATTTCTAACGAGATATTGTGCACATCAAAAGGAGGTCGTATGCCAAAGTTACGACCTCGGGAAGTTGTTGTACCAATTTACCCAAATGGGGCCCACAGTTTGGTGTTTCATCTTCTAGGGTTAGGTTTTTGGATGTTTATGGTTTTCCATTGTTTCTCAATAATAAAAAAGCCTTTGAGCCTCATTGTAACACAATTCAGAGGCATGTAGCTGCCACATCTCTTCTTAGAGGTAAGCTACCATCACCCTAGCTGGTTTATTTCCATTTCTGTTTGTAATCATATTTCAGTATTTTACATTAATGAAATGAAGTATTATTTCCACTGCATCTTTGTGTTTATGGTTATCTCTATAGTTTGTTGCGTTCCTGTTTAAATCCAGATCAGGCATCCCATAACTTGATGCCAAAAGCAATCATGGAGAAACTAAACTTAGACATCACCAGACCATATACAGACTTATTTTCCTTTGACTCTAGCCAGGTTAAATGCCTTGGCTTGATCAAGGATTTGTGTGTAACTCTAGTCCAGTGCCTAGTAAAGAGTATAGTGATGGACATAGTGGTTGCAGACATCCCACCCAAATATGGAATGTTGTTATCTTGCTCATGGGGAGCAAAATTGTAGGGATCTTTGCAATTAGATATGTCATATGCCACCATATTTGTTTTTGGTCAACAAAGGAAACTATATAGAGAGAACTTGATGAAATACATGGTGAGTAGTGCTGAAAAACCACAAAACTTTCCCATATACTCCATCCATTCTGATATGGACTCTTTCATCTTGTACAATTCAAATCATGAAAAAAAGGAAATCACAGCTAAAAACTAAAATACAAAACAGCTGACAGTGATAACATTTTTCATGAATCACTATGGCATTTGGATTTTGATGGATCTATGAATAGACTAAGAGTAGGTGCAGGAGTATGGATTCACAACATGGAGAATAATCATTTTGAAGGTCATCCATTTAGGTTAAATTTTAAATGCACAAATAACATGGCAGAATATGAAGCTCTGATCTTAGGATTACAAATGGCTAGAAAACTTGGAGCCAAGAGAGTTTCTATATTGGGAGACTCATAATTGATTAGTAAACAAATCAAATGTGAATACTTTGTAAATAATCCCAGACTAAGCCAATATAGAGAGACTGTACTAGATTTGATCAAAGACCTTCTGGAGACAGACTTTGTTGCCATTCCTAGAAAACAAAATATGCAAGCCCATAGTCTGGCCACTTTTGCCAGTACTTGAAAATTTCCCTTTCAGCCCAGTCATCAATACACTGCAGAAGTGAGACATAGGCCTGTCATACCAAACAATTTGAAGCATTGGAAAATTTTCTCACAGGATTCCCAAATTTATGACTTCATGAATGCTGAAGGTGAGCTTCATAACTGTAATATCGATACATATTGTACAGTAGATAATGACACAGATAGTGGGATAGATGTAAATATTTTAGATATAGGTAAGCCCACTAATTTCACTAAAGTAGAAATATATAACTTAGAAAATGTAGAAATAGAAGAAATAATGAATGATGATCATGAAATTCTTAATCTTAAAAATAATTTTTTTCCTAAGGGATTAGCCCCCTTAGAAGATTTGTTTGATTCAAAGGATGTAGCTAGGAAACCGAAAATGGAGCCTTTGAGAGTAGATATAGAAGAATGTAACATAGGAACTGAGGAAAAACCTAAACTCATTAAAATATCAAAAGCCTTGCCTCAAGAGGAAAAGGTTAAATACATAAATCTGTTTAAAGAGTTTCAAGATATATTTGCATGGAGTTATGAAGACTTGAAATCTTATGACACCAGCATAATTCAGCACAAGATACCTATCAAAGAGGATCATAAGCCATTTAAACAGAAACTTAGGAGAATTAATCCAGTTCTTATGCCATCTATTGAGAAATGAGTTAAAATAATGTATGATGCCCAAATCATACCTCCCATTAGATATTCAGATTGGGTTTCAAACTTAGTCACTACTAGGAAGAAAACTGGAGAAATCAGACTTTGTGTTGATTTCGGAAATTTGAACAAGGTCTCATTGAAAGACAACTATCCTCTACCAAAAATGGACCATATCCTTTAGAGGGTAGTAGGATCGTTGTTGGCTTATATGGGCTTGACCCAGGTTCAGAAGAATTATTTAGCCATACAAATCCCGTAGCTACCGGCCCTTTCGACAATAGCCCGCGAAGCGCAGACTGAGGTCTCACCCAAGGTAGTAGGGGAGGGTGTTGGAATTAGGTATCCGCACCCTGGGGATGTCTTGGATGTGGTTTGGGGCTCGCACACTATTCTGCAGCCTCGCGCTACACCAGATCCACACAGATCGGAATACCCTTATCGCACTTATTACAGATGGAATCACTTTATTATGGGTTTGATCTAGTTAGAACGGTCTTTAAGCAAACATTTATTACTTTTGGTTACTTCGTGCATCAAGATTAACCCAGTTCACTTGTATTCAACTGTAGCAATTTCAGAAATCATAATCGTTCATTTATCATAAAAGAGTAAAGTCGCAATCAACACAGAATTCAGAAGAAACTTATCTTTAGTATTAATCTCCAACAATACATCCAGATCCACCCTGCGCACTTAGCTACAGGGGTCCATGCACACAGCTACAGACTTTCCAGGCCTCTACGCACACAGCTGCAGATCCTCTACCTTCTACCCTACTCCCTTGACTCAGACTTATAGACGCTTTCAAGCTATTTCCTTTCAAAATCCATTACCTTCCATCTTCCAAAAGAACTACTTTCCCTCATAGAGCCCCACTCTATTTATACTTACCCTTGGCCCACGATCCCTCCACGGGCCGATTGTATTACTATTTCTTTACATTATTTTTGGGCGGACAACCCTTTGACTCAACATACTATATTTCGTGCTCCGCTTTCCGTGGAGTCTTTTATCTTAATATTACCCAAAATTCCGGCCTTCACACCCCATAGTCATTCTGTTGGGCTTGCGTTACCCAATAGTCCCCCAACACAATCATCATCACTCGTCCCGAGTGACTCAGCTAGTGCGTCCATCTTTGCGCAAAGGTCGTTTAACAAGTTTTGTATTATGCATGTCTCTTCAACAAATTCTGCGGCGGTCTGTCGTACCAGTGCCACTCAGGTCGCTGATGTATCTGTGTCTAATGGATTCGCTTGCTCAGAATCGCAGGTTGCCTACATCTGTGCTATCTTGCCCTCCATCATTGTAGAAATAGTAAACACTTCATTGATCCATGGTTTAATGCGGTCTTTAAGTTCTGCCTCCTTTTTACTTGCAGCATCCATTTGGGCCTTGAGAGCCTGAGCTTCCCTCATCTTAGCTAGTCATTGTGTGATAGTGACCATTTGTGCCTCTCCGCAAGCTGTATCATAGGCCTGCTGCAATGTGCGTACTTCAGCTTCGATGCGCTGGTCCTCTTGTAGAGATGTAAGTAGGTTAATAGACTAATCCAAAAGTCCTGAATATTCTCGGACCGTGCTTCGCATGGTTTCCATGCCTTCTTGAATTTCCATGCGACGGTGTTCATCATTGGGTCAGGGTTGTTGTGCCTAGAGCCGAAGCTCTACAATCTATAGGGCAAGCTCTCCTTGTGCTTTTGAAGCCTCTTCCTAGACCGTGTAGACTTCTGCAGCCATGTGTTGAACCTTGGTGAGAGCTAGAAGATCCTCAAGGATAGCTACCTTCACAATTGTGTGGCATGCTTCTGTGACAGCTTGTTCAATGTTCCTGTAACGCTCAACCCAGACAGCATGTTGAAGATTGACCTGTTCGATCTCAGATTTCTACTTCCGTAAAGTGTGGAGGGCATGACCTTCCCAAGTGCAGAGTTCACTAGTGAGCCCCTCTTGTAATTGAAAAAGTATGCTACTAGGTAGGGCAACCAAATCTAAATCCCAAATACCCTCATCACCAGAACTTGTAATACCAACGACTAGCAATGTTACAGTGTTTCATGCAGGCGCGCTCATCAGTGGCTCAGTGATACCTATGTTGTTGGCGAGGTGAACCTTCCCCCAAGATTGTGCCTACAATGTTTCCAACTACTTCCAGATTTCCCCAAACACAGTTGTCTGTTTGGCAAGTAAAGCAAGCAATGCAAGGCTTGCTGTGAATTCGTTCCCCACCCCTATTATTACTTTGGACTTTTTGATCCAGGTGGATATTGGTGGCCACCTACCAATTCCATCTGGACCCCCATCATTGTTTCTCTCAACATTTTCAGTTTCCTTAATTGTAGCACAACTCACTATTTTTAGCAGTTTTTCGGGTCCTAAACTTCCGGAGCCATTTTGAGGCCCTAAACGACGTTTTTTGGGAAATCTGGGGGGAAGATGGGTCCATGGACCAATGTTGCCCTTCCCAAAGTGGTAGTTCTCAGATAGATCTTTCTAACGAGCTATTGTACGCGTCAAACGAAGATCATATGCCAAAGTTACGACCCCGGGAATTTGATGTACCAATTTACCCAAACAGGGCCCACAATTTGGCGTTTCATCTTCTAGGGTTAGGTTTTGGGATGTGAAGGGTTTTTCATTGTTTCTCAACAATAAATAGGCCTCCGAGCCTCATTGTAACACAGATCAGAGGCATGTAGTCACCACTTCTCTTCTTAGAGATAAGCTACCATTGCCCTAGCTGGTTCATTTCCATTTCTGGTTGCAAGCATATTTCAGTATTTTCCATTAATGAAATGAAGCATTGTTTCCGCTGTATCTTTGTGTATATGGTTATCTCTGTATTTTGTTGTGTTCCTGTTTAAATCTGGATCAGTGGTATCAGAGCGGTCTGCTTTCTCTTTGTTTTTCTTTGCATTTCCCCAACGAGGTCGGGATATAAGGAGTTAGGGCTTGAACTGGTCGAACCTTTACAAGACCAGCCTCGCAAATCCCGACGGCCTCCCAGGCGGCATGAGAAGAAAGACGAGGGAGCAGGAGATCCCATCAAAATCTTGCTCGAAGAAGCGCTCGAGCGACAACGGAACGCGATGATGGACAGCTTTGCGCAGATCCTTCAGCGGCTACCCAGAAGCGGCGCATCGGCTTCCAGTAGCTTCTCTGGAAACGCCACACCCTTTAAGGTACAAGTTAATTTTGAAATCCCCATATTCGAGGGTCAGATAGACGCCGATGCCGTAGATAAATGGTTAAATCTGCTAGAGGGTTATTTTCTGTTCATGAATTTTCGAGTCGGGAAAAGATTGTTTTTGCTCTCCTCAAAGCAGCCCCCCACGTCAAGGACTGGTGGGAAACCTACTGCGAGCAAAAGGATGAAAGTACTGGCTCACTATTTTCAGCCGCACCCACCTGGGACTCATTCCGGAATGCCATCAAGGAGCAGTACTACCCTGTCGGGAGCTATGAGGATGAATACATAAAGTGGACCACGCTGCGGCAGGGAAGGGACCAAGACGTGTCGGAGTTAACCAATCTTTTCCATACCCTTCGCACAAAGTTGGGGATCAAGGATTCAGAGAAACATTTGATACTCAAATACCGTGGTTGCCTACACAAGTACATCCAGGAAGAAATAGAATTCTTGAACATCTCCTCGCTCGGCATGACATACCGATATGCCATCAAGGTCGAGCAGAAGTTTAAACAAAAGAAGCGAGACTTTGGATCTGTGAATCTAAAGCAAGGGAAAGGTGCCCTAAACCACAGAACAAAGGACAAAGCCAAGGCGGGGCAGCCCAAGACAACCCGCCAAAGCTGCAAGCAAAGAACAGCGCCGCGAAGTTGAAAAAGGACATGGGAAAATGGTGTGAGTTCCATAAGGGCTCCACTCACAACACAAGTGAGTGTCGGGCCAAGCAATCACTGGTGGCTGAGCTAAAGGTATCAGAATCAGATGCATGTTCTGACTCTGAGTCAGAACCCGATAAGGGGAATGAAAAAGGAAAGCAGATCATTGATGCGGACCCCAGCACCACTGTTGCTACCGCAAAGATCCAGAAAAATGAACCCGAAGATCCAGAGAAGGAGGAGCGTCTCTTCCACTCCCAGATGTGGGTAAAGGGCTCCCCAATACAGTTCATTGTTGATAGCAGGAGTCAAAAGAACCTCATTTCGGCAGAGTTCATGAAGCGGTTGGGCTTACCGACCACAGCACATCCACAACCATACACCATTGGGTGGCTTCACCAAGGACGAGATCTTCGCGTGAGCCAGCAGTGTCGCCTTCCATACAACATCAAGGCCTTCACGGATGAGGTATTGTGTGACATTGCTCCCCTTGAAGTTTGTGATGTATTACTAGGACAACCATACTTGTGGAAGCAACATGCTGTGTATGAATCAAGGCCCTGTGTTGTT
>APFE031664514.1:0-11537 GCA_000404065.3 Pinus taeda | reverse complement strand
ACACTTTATACCTATAAAGTCTAGTTTCAAAGCCATTAATATTGCAGAAATATTCATGAAGGAAATCTTTAGATTACATGGTATGCCTAAAATTGTAATCTCATATTGAGATGTGAAATTTACTTGTAAGTTTTTGAAGGGCTGATTTGAAGGCATGGGAACAAGAATGAACTTTAATACAACTTATCATCCTCAAACTAATCGTCAAACATAAAGGAATTATCAAATATTGGAGGACATGTTGCATATGTATGTCATGGATAGGCCAACTAAGTGGGAAGACTATCTACACTTAGCTAAATTTGCCTACAATAATGGTTATCAGACTTCACTAAAGATGATTCCTTTTGAGGTAATGTATGGGAGATGGTGTAAAGTTCCATTAATTTGGGATCATCCTAAAGATAGGTTGGTTTTAGGATCAGGTATGCCTAAGGAAATTGAAGGGATTCTTTGAAGGCATGGGCACACAACTGAAATTTAGCACAACTTATCATCCTCAAATTGATGGTCAAACATAAAGAACATTCGAATCTTGGAGGAAATGCTACGAGTGTATGTCATGGATAAGCCCACTAAGTGGTAAGACTATATACAATTAGCTGAACTTGCCTACAATAATGGTTGTCATACTTCAATAAAGATGAGTCATTTTGAGATAATGTATGGGAGATGGTGTAGTGCCATTAAGTTGGGATTATCTTGAAGATAAGTTGGTTTAAGGGCCAGATATTCTGAAGGAAATTGAAGAAATAATTAAGCAGGTGAAACATAATTTGAAAACAGCTCAAGATCAACAAAAGAGTTATGCATATTTAAAGAGAGTTCACAAAGAATTTATGTGGGTGACCACATTTATCTGAAAGTGAAACCTAAGAAGAGTACCCTTAGACTTGGTAGTTGTGCCAAGTTGTCATCCAAATATTGTGGACCTTTTGAAGTGTTAGCAAGGATAGACATGGTTGCTTATCGACTTGCTCTGCTAGTAAGCATAAAAGTTCATGATGTGCTTCATGTGTCTTTATCAAAGAAATATGTACATGACCCAACTCACATAATTGATTGGAATGTGGTAGAAGTATAACGAGAGGGTGAGTTTATGGAAGAACCTCTATGCATACTAGACCGAAGGGAAGTCACGCTCTAAAATAGATTTATAGCCCAAGTTTAAATTAAGTGGAAACACTTCAACTTAGAAGAGGAAATTTGGGAATTTGAAGATACTTTTAAAGAAGCATATCCATCCTTATTTTGAAACTAGGTTGAATTCCATAATTCTATAGCAGACCCTGAGACGGTGTCAAACTCAAGCAGAGGAGGATGTGATATCCCCTGAATTAGAGTTTATTTGTAAAAATTGTATAGGTTGCATGTTTGATGTTGTAACTTTAAGAATTATTTGAGACAGGTTTATCAATACAATGTCATTGATAAATATTTTATATAAATGTGTTTTCTTATGTTGTTAATAAAAAATATGGAAAATAATTATGAAACTACAATTGGTTGAAGAGAAACTATGGGTTGTAAGTTAATGATGGAATTTAATTACCTTTGATGGAATAAGACCTAGGCATTTGATCGCAAGATTAGATTATTAAATTTATGAAAATTTATTGATCAATAACACTCTCTGTAAGACAAGACATTGTCTTAGGAGGTTAGGGAGAGTAGGGCTCATTAATGAGCCAAATAACTACATCCCACATGGTGGATGAGGTGGAGGTAGTCACTAACTACCAACTAAATTGGAAAAGGAGGTATCTTTCTTGTCCTATGCTAGTTGAAGAATCACACAGTGCGAAACTGGGAGTGAGAAGCATAGAAACAAAAAAGGAAGAACAAAGAAATTGACCTGCAGACCATTAAAGCTTTGGGGGACTCCAAGAGGAGGAGTCAAGGTTGGGTGGATCCAAGCAACTCTAGCATTATTTTCCAGAGATATTGACAAGTTGGTATAATTAGCAAGTTACATTTTAGTGAGTGTATTATGTTGAACATTTTATTGAAATTATTACATTATATGTTCATGAAAGAAGAAATAAAGAAATAAATATGCATACAATTTTAAGTCCTTCAGTTTATTTAGAAATATATATATATATATGGACTAATTGAACCAATGATATATTTATATGTTTATTTTTTGAGAAATATTGGTTGTAATGTAAAGTTGATAATTTTAGCATGCATATAAAATGTGGAAAAATTCAATAAAAAAAGATTAAGCTTTAGGAGAAATCTCATTGAAGTTTTACTAGGATCACTGGCAGTGTTCTTTCTTAGTGTTGGAACTTGAATTCAACACACTCACATTCATAAATTTTGTAAAACACATATCCAAAGTTCAAATTGGTCTAATATGTTAGAATGTTATAGAAAAAATTAAGTGTTAAACAAATAATTTGGAGAGTGATAGGCTATCTATAGTTAAAAATAAGAAAGTTCTTATAGTAAAATTAGGAAACAGAGAAGGAATATAAGTCATCTATGAAGTTATAAAGGACCTTGATAAGAATTCTAATAACATCTACTAATAGAAAATTATATGTTATTAGTAAATGTCCTAGAAAGTATTATTTAGAAAAATCATAGAAGAATCATCAAGTACATTAACTGAAAACTTTCCAGTATAATGGGGAAGAAATAAAGAAAATATGAATTGTATACATAAAGGAGAGACTTCTTTGAAAACAACTAAACAATAATTTCAAGCTAACTAAGAATTTATATTAACAAAAGTTCAATGCATAAAGGTCATGTAAGACCTACATTAAAAACAAAACATAATAGAGTATTAAAACCAAAGGAATTTTAGACCTGCTAGTTACAATATTACATTTCAAGGCATAAATTGCCTTTATCATCCAATGTCCCAATAGGAAAGGAAATCTCTGAATATCTTCCGGGATAACAGGATCATAATAGAAACTATCAACCTTTTATTTCCTAAAGATTGCATCAAACACATATAAGATAACGACTAGGAGGTGTGAGTGCTTCCGACCTGTAAAGGAGGATGATCGAAAGCGTTAAAGAATCTAACAATCCTAAAGAACATAAAAGAAATTGCTTGTGAGTTGTTCAGACTTGGTATACCTATGAATGTTTGATGTAAAGGAGGGACGTAAGCCATAACTTAATAAGTGGCATTGTTGTAAAATTAATGTATGAGAGTAAACTCTAAGCAAAAAAGAAATTATGCCTAAGTTAAACCCTACGAGAAAACTCCTCATTTCACTGGTAAAAGATGTTAAATTTCAATTATAAACTTGGAATTGGAACATCTATATGAAAATAGTTTGTATTAGGTGAAAACCTTGAAGATAAATTAAGAATTTATAAATAACAGGAGTATAAGTCTCTACATGCTAGTCATGAATGCATTCGTGGCTGAACATTTACAAGAAATGATCATATGAAAGAAAAGAAAAAAAACTAAAGAGTTAGGGTTTCCAATTTTGGAAAAGCCAAATATGAAAAAATTGACCAAAACAACAAAGAATGACTATGAGAGCATCGTAGAGGGTTTCCCTTGAAAAATAAATATTATTATAGACATTACCTTCTATAGGCGAAACTTGTAGAAGTGAGATCCAGTTAAGGGTAAAACCATTTCCGAGAAATGTAACCCTGCAATAAAGAAAGAAAATGCTCCAATTTAAAAACATTATGGATGTGTAATGTATGAAGGGATAATCCCCTAAGTGTGGGTAGAATATGTGTATATTCTACATTAAAATCCTTGTTACAAATTTTGAAGGTGAAGGGGTGAGAACCCCCTAATAATTTTTGTATGACCACACAACATAACAACATTGGAACAAACATTGTAATGTGTGTGAGAGAGAACCCCCTAATAATTTTTGTATGACCACACAACATTGGAACAAACCTTGTAATGAGAGAGAAATTGCAACAAACTTTGTCATGTGAGAGAGAGAGAGAGAGGGAGGGAGAGAGAGAGAGAGAGATTTGTATGACCACACAACATAACAACATAGGAACAACCCTTGTAATGTGTGTGTGAGAGAGAGAGATTTGTATGACCACACAACATAACAACATTGGAACAACCCTTGTAATGTGTGTGTGTGTGTGTGTGAGAGAGAGAGAGAGAGTCTTCCCTCATGGCTTCATGGTCTAACTCAAGGGTGACCAACTATAAAGGATAGATTAAACAATTGAGCATATGGTTGGATGGAAAGCGGCTTACCTTTCATTAGTTTCAGGCAATTATGTATCATGATTAGATAAGTGCCTATGTAGACTTCAAATCTATAATGTAAATTATATTCACTGAAATAGGAATGATGTTGATGAATTGTGTATACTTATATGCTTTCCTACTATATTTACTCCTTGGTTTATGTGATACATGTTCATGGTATGAACTGGTGATTTTGGCTATGAGGATTGTGTAATTTCCTATTGAATTTATAAATGTATGCATGGCGATTTTTATGTATGGATGAATTAGGATTTTGTTGAGAAAGGTGTTATGGTTGAGAAAATATGGGATAACCCCTTAGTCTCTTGGAAAATCTAGTTTGTTGTTAGGTTGTGGAGGATTCTTAGTGGGTATCAACCATGGGAGATTGGTATGTTCTACATAGGCAATATAAGTTTTGAATCTATTGCTTGTGAGTAGAGTGTCCAATTTATGAAGTGGACATAAATGTAAGAATAAAAGTCTCGATTTTATAGTGAAGACTCTAAGGAAGGAGTCCTCACAAAGAAATTATAATTTCACTAATAAATCTTCAAGTTTTTAGGTTTGATGTAAAGTTGAATTCGGATTTAAGACCGCTTAAGTATATGCTATTATGAATGGTCTTTATGCGATTAGCTAGCAATATGAATAGTTGAAATGTATCTTTGTTTTAGGGAAAGAAGGCTTGGAGGTTTATGAGTGTTTATCTCTTAGAGTTTGGGCATGGTTAATGGTCCCCTTTAGTTAATATTGTATCAAGATTTTAAGCCCTATGTTTGTCTAATTGAGAATGAGTGAAAGGTTTCATTTAGATAGGAAAAGTGAATAAGTGGATTGTGGTATTATTTTGACTCTTAGAAGTTTTCTAGTTAATGGTTTAATTTCATGCATTTGGATGCCTTTTAGGGATAGGTAGGATTTGGTCTCCTTAAAAGGACTAGACAAAGTGTATGCCCTATTAGAGTTTGTTTCAGTGCTTATAAGTAGGCTTGAAAACGTCAATCAAAATCTTGTAACTCTTGAAATTAGGGAATTGGAAGTTTTAGTCCAACCTCTAGTTATTGAAAAGTGTAACTAGGTTTGGAATTCATAATGACATGTAATAATGATTTTATGTAATGAGATGTAAATAAGAAAAATAAAATTATTTTATTGACTTGTTTCATGGGTTTCATGAGCCAGGGATTTTGTATTTGAGTCAAGATTCCCATTTAGAGTCTTTAGGATTTATTTGTCATCTAGTCGAAAATGTTAGAGTCATTGTCATGTAATTAAGTCATGTTACACTTTGTAAAAGGTCGATATTGTCTATGTAAAGTATCCTCCAACAACTTGTCATCTATTCTGTTCAAGTCAACCTACAACGATGAAGGAACTCTCTAGAACAAGTCGGCCTACCTCCAACAGACATGTCAGCCTAAAGGACATGTAATGAGGTGTATATATACTCACACTTGTCCTCCATTTGAAGACAAGCAACTCGACTTGCATTTAGACAAGAAGAAGTATGAAAATAAGTAGAAGCATAAGTGTGAAGGAGGAGAAAAAAAGTGCTTGAAAGGAGAAAGAAGATTCTTCTAGGTAATGTGAAGTTAGGGTTTCTTTTAGATCAATGAAAAAGACTTTCTTCTAGGGCAGCGAAGTATCTTTTGGGCAATGCGAAGTGAAATTTATTCTGGGTAGTGCAAAGTGTAGTTTCTTTTGGGCAGTGCGGAGATAAGTTTCTTCTGGGGCAACAAAGTTTCTTCTAGGCAAGCAAAGGAGAAGGATTATTCTAGGAGGTCAAGATAGAAATCTAGAGATTGAGTTTCTCTAAAAGAGACTAGTGAAAACCTAGAGACCGAGATTCTTTAGGGGAAGTTGAGAAGGAGCAGTGAGAAGGATAAAGGCCGAGTTTCTCTAGAAGGAGCCGAGGAGAGAAGTTCAAGATCAAGAGGAAAGGCAAAGGAAGGAAGAGGAAGAGCATAAAGTTTAATTACAGGTTCTTGGGAGGATACTAGAGTCAAGGGTCTGTGTCATGGTCTTGGTACTTATCAATTGAAGATCTAGAAGAAGAATTTTGATCAGGTTTTCCTCTCAAGAGGTGAGAGGTTTTGGCCTTGGCTGGAGAAGCCTACATATTGTGTCACTTGTCTTTTATTATGCATTTTGGTAATTGTCTTGATGAAAGAACACATTAATAAGCCAACAAAGAAAAGGCTATACGATAAGAAGTAAAAGTGCATCACAAGCAATTATCAAGTAGAGAAATTGTTAACTTTGAAAGCCCTAGATTTCCCAGTGCTAGTCACGTGGACCAATTGGGGGTTGTGACTGTGACTGTGGGCCCAATGAACAGGGGCTAAAGGGGTGGAATTATTACAAAATTCAAATGACCTAGATATCCTATAGCGAGATATGTAGGAGTCGGAAATTTTTTGTATGAGTGAGAACCAACAAATGCTGGATGTTCCAGATATTTGGGCATTAAAAAATTCTAATAAATAGACTTTTAAGTAAAACGTAGATGCTAGAGGCCTGGATGAATAGAACCCACAACAACGAAAACTTGAGCTAATGGAACCTAGACATTGTGATTATTAGGGATTTGAAATTTAGAAAATTTTTAAATGCCAACCTTTTAAAAAACGTGGATTTGAATGCCAATTATACAAACCATGTGAGGGTTACATAACATCCACATGGTAGAATGATGTGGCATCACAATGTGTCATGTTGATGTGGCACAAAGGATAGAATTGGATGATGTGGCATTGGAGTTTAGAAGATTTGATGTGGTAGTCATTGTGGCAAAGGTGACATGGATTCGAGAAGTTTGGAAATATTGAATTTTATAAAAATGGCCTTTTGGGTTTTTTCCAAATCTAAATGAATTCGAAAGATTTGGATTTATGGATTAATATGGAAAAGTTGAAAATCTAGATATTTGAATATCTAAAAGATTATTTGAGTTAACTGATTTGATGTGGCATGATGATGGTGTGGGGATCAAACCACGATAGAGTTGAGGTAGAAACAATGTGATAGATGATGTGGCATGATGACGTGTAATTTGAGAATTTGGAAATTTGGAATTTTATTTAGGCTTTTTGTGAATTTTTGGATCAGGATGTTGACCATTGACTATGTGCTTCTCCTGCATCCAAATAAATACAAAAGATTTGGAATTTTTAGATGAATATGGAAAATTTGGAATTTCCAAATGAATCTAGAAGATTTTGATTTTTGGATGTATCCAAAAAAGGTTGGAACTATGATTATCCACATAAATCCAAAAGACTTGGAAATATGCATAACTAGAGATCTAGAACTCTTATAAAAGGGATTTTATGAATTTTACTAAATCTAGATGCAAATTGGGGAGGTCGACATGTCTAGATGTAGACACAACCCTATGAGGTTGCGACATGAGGGCAAAGGATTGCCATGTGTCAGTGGAACAAATGCTGAGAAGGCTCTAAGAGGAGTAAATATTTTGAGGGCCATAACTTTGTGTCAAGAGCTCATAATTTTATGAATTTTACTTATATTTATTTTTTTTATATAAAATATTAGGTTTATGTGAATTCATTATTTTTACTTAAAATATTTGATTTATATGATTAAACTAGCTTTATGTGAATTAATTATCTTTATTTTGTTGGTTACAGTTAGTTGGTTGCATTGTTTTATTTTAAAGAAACAATCTAAAAGTTCGATATTTTGTTTTTTTCCCAAATATAATGATATAATTTTTATTATTTGAAAACATTTTTGGAAGAAATCACATTGGTAGATTTAGGTAGACGCGTTTGGAACCAACCTGTGTGGTTCATCATCAGGACAAGATGAAAATCACCAACCTGTGTGGTCCATCATCAGGACAAGATGAAAAATCACCAACCTGTGTGGTTCTCACCGACAAGTATTGAACATCAGGATCAAAGCGGCCAGAAGTTAAATTAGGGAGATAAGACTTCAATGGCTATAGTGAAAACGGACTTATTTGACTGAGAGAGGAAAAAAAGATTTAAATATTTATTATTTATTATTATTATTAATAAAATTAATTAAATCAAAATAAATAATAACTCCAATAATATTTATATATATTTATTATATAAAACAAACATTGGCCGCAAAATATATAAATAAAAATAATTTAACAAGATTATAACAAACTCTAAAATAACGATAAAACAATATTCACAGGGAAATCTTTTGATATTTTAGTCAGAGGGAAAAAAACATATTAAAGGGTGATTATAAATTGATTAAACAAAATAATTAAAATTTATTAATAAATAATAAACTAAAAAAAAAAAATATTATCTCTGGGTATAAAATAACTTTAAAATGTAATTGTTTAATTTAAATTTTATTTATTATTATTATTATTTTTTTGCTTATTATTTATTCAAAGATTAGCAGCAAAAGGAGAAAGAATTATATTATATATATATAAACGATGGATAACAATTAAAAAAAAATAAAACTTAAGGGGGGAGAATAAGGGCAAGGAGGACAAATAAACCCCAAGGGGGAAATAAAAATAAAAGCATAATCGAAAAGAGAAAGAGTAAAGAAAGGAAAGGAAACTAAGAGGAAAAGGCTGGGATCCAGTAGCTACTGATTTTCCAACGTCATCCCTATTAAGATTACTAGGCCTCCTCTCAATTTGTATGGCTTCCCTAAATTTATGGTGATGAAAGTGAGAAATCTTCGCAATGATCTTAACATCCTCAATACATATCTGATGTTTGGTATTCTCTACATGCTCTGCTAAGGCCGAAGAGTGGGTCCTCCCATGCTTGATATGAGTAGAGTGTTCCTTAATCCTTTGATTAATAGATCAGTCTGTTTCACCAATATATGATGTTCCACAAGAGCATGGGATGACATAAACACCTTTCATATCCTTAAAGTCCACAAAGTCTTTTGCCACTTTTAAAAAACTCCTTCTAATATTTAGGGGTTGAATTTTTTTTTAACAATTTTTTTTTTTCATTATTTAATCTATTATTAAATACATTAGTAACTTCAATACCTTCATATACTAATTATCATACTAAAAATATAATTTTTAAACGAATTAAAATAATGGTAAAACAAAAACATCAATAACTTGAAATACCACCTCCTAATCGCATGGAGAAGGCATCACCATAATCTAAACTATAATTTTAAACATAAATAAAAAAATGGTAAAACAAAACATTAATAAACTTGAATAATGGTTAAACCAAAACATTAAATAAACTCGAAACACCTCATAAATAGTCATTCAGGACGCATCCCCTAAAAATCAACAGAGAGACTAGCATATATTTTGAAAGATGCTTACACTTATTATTTTTAAAAGCAGGGATTAAATATTATTTCAAACTAACCAATTTATTATTACATCTAAACTCTCCCTTGTCATTTTAGGTACACGTCCCTAGCATTGAATTTGGATATTTATAGACCGTTCAAGCGTTTTTCCTGAAGTACGGACCATTCAATCTATGGGATTCTCCGTATGAAGGTGATATGAGGTATCTGAAGGTTCACCTTAAAGAGATGTATTTGGTCAAGTTTCGGACGTTAGGATCAATTTATTTTTTGGGCCGTGAAGATGAATTTATAATTTTTTTTATATGGGAGAACATTTTATAATTTAGTTGTTAAATTGCGGCATTGTTCATTGATGTTAAAATTTGTTTGGATGACATTTTTTTTTTGTGAATTTGGTGATTAAAAAGAATAAAAAAATTAAAATTCTGGAGTGTTTGAATTATTATTTTTTTATTGTGGAAATAGATTTAACATTATCAAAAAAAATTTGAGACACCCAAAATCTTGAAGTTTGACAGTTGTAGTTTAGATTTAAAAAATTCCCAGATTTTATCATAATCTTGTCAGAATTCTCATTATTTTTCGGGCAAATTTGTGGGTTCATTAGATTATGCTTTCAATTATTAGTGAGGATGATTGTCACTAACTGCTATCCATGAATTTAGGGTTGGTAACCTATTTCCTTAAGTATGAGGAAGGTTACGAGCTCTTAGCTAAACAAAAACAATTTTATGAGATGATTTTTGTTAAAAAAGTATATATCATTTTTTTAAATAACCCCAAGTGCCTATGTATGCCCCTTCCCTAGACATAGGTAATTCAGGGAGATTTGAACCTTAAATCTCTTGGTACATATCATTTCATTTTCATGACACTTACCAATTACGCTACCCTTGGAGTACTAAAGAAATATAAAAATTATATGTATTTTATTTGATAAGATTAAAAAATGGTTTTATATTTACAAGTGAAAATATTTTTATATGAGGAATGGATTATCAAAAGATTGTTTAGACTTAACAATAAATTTTGAAGTCATTAAAATAAATCTCACTTCTGAGAATTAAACTTGAGTGAAGAGAGTGACACTCATTTTTTCTAACCCCAGTATATATAGTCTTGCTCGAAATTGGACCACAAAATTTATAAGGATCCAACCTCCCCACCTAACAATTAAATTACAATTACAAAATTGATGAAAAGAAATTGGTTTCATCAAAAAAATAAAAATAATATCTACTTACTTTGAGCTCATGCTGAATATTTGATCGCTAAATAAAAACTCTTCTAATGAGAGTTTTAATATGTCGGTATAAATTGAAATATTAGACGACCTTAAATTTGTTAGTTCAGGATTCCGCCGAACATACGTCCAAGTTCCATGAACATGAGCGTTGCGTGAAGAACTTTGAGCAGAATTGACCGAACATGAACCTGAGGAATCGTACCTAACAACTAGCATTTAATGGAAATCTGTCTAATGAATAGACATTACCTTCGACGTAATTATCTCTCCATATGTACGATTAAGTTGATGGGATTAAGTTGATTTTGATTGGTTAATTACATTTCGGTACTGTAATATATTTTGTTAGTTATATTTCTTTCTATAATATTTTGTAAATAATATAAAATATTTGGTCTAGGCGATTTCATTCTTTTTAGTTACAGCTGGGTGGTTGAGGAGTTATAAATATTTTTATGAAGCATCAATTGAGATCTAATAGAAGTCGAAGCTTATTATTTTTTCCCCACCCAAATTATATGGAATATCCTACGTTGAATATTTGTTAAACCAATATAACTTACATAACCATTTTTACAAAACCACTTTGAAAGATCTTTTTAATTTGTTGTTGGGAATGTGTATGTAAATAATTAAATGGTAAAGAATCAAGTAGTTTTTAAGTACGATTTTTTAGAAAGTTTTTCGGTTTATTTTTCGATCTAGTTTGTATAAAATTTCGATTGTTGAAATCACAAGTTTGTTAGGTGAACTCTTCACAAT
>APFE031664513.1:3079-13648 GCA_000404065.3 Pinus taeda | reverse complement strand
ATTGATTTCCCATATTAGGATCACATCCATGCACACACACATATATGTGTGTGTGGGGGGGCGGGGTTCCCCCAAGCTTGGTTGGAGCTAAGTAGATTTGAAACTTGGGTTGATGGAAGTTTTAATTTTGGTGCTTGTGTAGAACCTTCCGTGTGACCTTATTTACCACCTAGATTATGACCATAGTAGGCCCTAGGGCTTACAAAATCCTCCATATGACCGTGTCATGTGACCTAGACCTTAGGAGTACATGGCTCATTCGATGTTGATGTAAACATGACATAATAATACTACATGGAACTCTCTTAGTGGTGCACGAAGGGCTATATTTCCAAAATTTGATATATCTAATAAGAGAAAAGCTTATGTAGTTATGATATAACAAACTTTGTATAGGGAAATTGATAAGGGGCTTTGTTTGGTTTGTGGGATCATGGGCACAACCCCTAATGACTAACTAATTTTTTTTGAAAGGGAGATATTCCTCTGTCAGAAGATGCAATTTGTCACATTGTTGGAATTTCCAAGTTGTTAAGCCAAAAAGGGTCATTTTGTATAACACACACCTTGAAAGTGCCATTCTGTTGAACAATTAACATTTATAACATGTTTTTGGGTTTTCTGAGCTTCAAATTTAATTCTGGAAAAGGGGAAATGGCAATCATATCTTTGTGAACTTTCAGGGGGACATCAAGAGTCATGAAGGCATGTTTTTGGGTATCAAAATTTATATTTCTCATGATATTATGCTCCTAGATTTATATGTATGCTTTGGGGTGTATGAGAAGGTTTTCTATGCATGATAAAAATGAGATATTGGAAAGATGTTATGATTGTAGATTGTGACAGAAATGATATGATCACTTTGTAGAGACATATATTTGTTTTAGTGCTTATGGATCCAGTTCAAAATATTGTGAAAATTGGCCCACATTAGTTTGAAGAAGGAGGTGGTTGTCTCCATCGAGGTTGGTTCCTCAATCAAGTTTAAGCCTACTACAAGTCGGTGCTTGCATATCATCAAGGTTGGTGCCTCAATCAAGTCATAGCCTACTACAAGTTGGCTCTTGCACATTTTGGTGGTTGGTGCCTCTAACAGGCTGGTACTTGCAAATTAAATTTTGGGGGCTAGTGCCTTCAGTAGGTTAGTGCCTACAAATATATGTAACCAAAACGAAAGAAGATAAAAAAATATTGGTTTTCTCCTGCAAGGTTTTCCACATACATTAAGTGTTATCTTATGATGATATGTTTTTTTCTTCAGATCCACCCTAAAGGGATCACATCCCATCGGCTTATTAGCAAAGCCTAACCTTAAGGGCATCAAGGAAAATTGACCCCATGACCTCCCATTAGTGAGGTGCTTTAGCAATAAAAACTCAACCAATTTGAGCTAATCCTCAAGGAAAATGATGTGATGATGTTATTTAATAATGCATGATTATGTTTACAGTTTTGATTGATTACTAAATTGAGTAAATTGATAAAAATTGGTCATTGCACTTATTCACCCCCTTCTCATTGTATTTGGGTCCATTGGGTGAGGGTGTTACTAGTGACATTCTAGTGTGCAAATCCCAAGTTTTATGACTTGCAGTAAAGAAAAATTGATACTAGTGCTAACGGTGAAAGGAATTATGATTCACTTTTCACATTATATGGACGTCATGCTATAGATATGTCACAGATTTTGTTTTCAAGGAATTGGATGAATGCATTGGTGGACTTCATGGTTTTAGTTGTTGCAGAGGCATGTAGGAAAAGTAAATATGGAGTTATGAATGATACAGACTAGTGGACGGGGAGGGCATGGTTGCAGTCATGGGTTCATGGATCAAGCAACGATGAAGTCACAAAGGAACTATGAAACCCTACATTGCACATAGTTATGGAAATCATGAGGCTTAGAGCTTGTTAACGTGAGAGGATGGGTCAAGACAACAACTAGGCTAAAGTGGTCTTCATGGTTTTGTAGCTGTTGTGGAGGCATGCATGAAAAATAAAAATGGAGTTATGAATGATACAGACTAGCGGACCTACAGGGCATGGTTGTGGTCATCAGTTCATGGATCTAGCAGCAGTGAAGTTGCAAAGGCACTATGAAACCCTACATTGCACATAGTTACGAAGACCATGAGACTTAGAGCTTGTTAACGTGAAAGAATGCATCAAGACAACAACCAGGGGAAACAAATAAAAATAAAAATTATTAATTATTATAATGGAATTAATTATGGCATGTAAATGGACGTATTGTTGTAAGATTTGGTAAAGCATGCATACATGTGGGAAATCACGGGTACAATCTAGGTTTGGCCTAGGTCATAAGGGGATGTCAGGTTAACTTATACGTTGGTATAAAATCTGAGGGGGTAAGGGCTAGAGTGAGTGGGGTTGTCTCACTTAGCAATTTTGGCTCAATTTATTCAAGGAACCCCAAGTCAAGTTTAAGGGGTGAATTGTTAGGTAAAATTGACTTGGGTTTAGAGTCAATGTTTACCAAGTTAAATAATGATGGTTTTGGGGTGCATGGTACTATGTACCCATGGTTTTCTTCTCATGGTATTGCGTGTAATGGAGCCTTTAAATGGCTGGAAAGACTTCATTGTAAGGTAGGCCAGGGAGGTGAACAATGAAAGCTCGAGGTTTTAGCCAAGGCTAATGAAATTTCATTAGCGTGGGTTTTTCCCGATAAAATATAGTGTTCATATTGTATTGTTTACATGTTTTGTTGTTGGTTTTTATTCCTCTCGATAAATCTTTTTAAATATAATTTTTCTCTTGAGTTAAAATCTTAACACTCACAAAGCAGGAACTAGACTAGGATACAATAATGAGGTGGCTGTGATAGTCACCCTAGCACTCCACCTCTTTCGTTTTAGTGGAATATCACCACACGGGAGGCTTCCCTATACATATATCACCTAAAAGCCTTCTATGGCAATAGGTTAAGGTGATTTTTGTGAATAACTTAAGCAATGTAATTCTTAATTGGATTAGGGAATAATTATTTAAGGAGCAATGTACCATAAATTAAGCCTATAAAAGAGTGCTTCAAACTTAGGGTTTCAAGATATGATTCACCAAAAGTGCATCTAAGCATGCAAGGACAAGGAAAATGTTAGGTAATATTAATAATAGGATATGGTAAACCTCCATCAAGTTGTTATTTGAAGCCTTGTATATAATTAGGGTTTTCTAAGGACCTAAATTACCTAAGGTTAATATCATCATCTCTAATGAGCCACTTTTCACCATGAAATATACTAAATTATGAGTTTGTAGGTCAAGCAAGGTGACAGGAGGCCAAGTTAGCTTCGACGTTCCAATAATTCAGGCCCTAGTTGGATGTGTCCCTTTCCCTAGCCTTTGGAGCCATCGTTGAGAGGTTGAAAAAAGAAAGAAAGAGGAACAAGGTAAGAGTTTTAATGAATTTTTTATCATCAATGGAACTGAATACCTTTCTCTACTTGGGTGATGGATTCTTAGGGGTTTAAACCATAGAAATATCAAATTCATGCATGCAGTAAGGGGAAACCTTAGTTTCCACTTCCAAAACCTAGCTATATTTTAATGATGGGATAAATTAACTACAAGTTTGCCCTCTACAAGGTTGTGAGATCCAAAATGGCTAAATAATTAATAGATTTGGAACATTTCAATGTTCTAATTGAAAAGCTAAGAAGCAAAACATAGAACACATGAGATATTAAAAGAAAGGTGCAACCCTTATTTATATTATTATCGAAAAGTAATACATGCTAGAATGATTAATCATGAAATCCCCTTGCCCGATGGCATGCAGGACTGCTTAAAAAGACTAAACGAAACACTGAAGCACAATTGTGGACCCTGAATGGATCCACTAGACAATTACACCCATGGGGTTTTCCTCCCTCGGATCAAAACAAAACTAGCCTTGCCAAGTTCTCAATAAAACACAAATGGATAGATGGACTTAGGATGATCCCAATGCCTAGCTCCTACCCCCCCTTAAATAGACTTGAGGGTCTCTCTAGAAATATTATTTTATTATTTTCCCTCGAAAAATGAAGGCAAATACTATGGGAAGATCCCATGGGATAATACCATGGTAAATACCATGGGTATATTTTTTCCATTTTGGTCACACCAAGAAAAGGGAATATCACAAATCCTCCTGCCAAAAGATTGCTTACCCTCCAGAAATCCAATTCTATCCATAATGGCAACATTTGCACATTGATACCAAGATCCCATACATATGAGTATGCTATCTCATGCCTCCATGTTAAATGATCCTAAATAGATCCTCTGATTCCTCAACCCCAAAATATCCTTTGGTGAATCCTGATCTGAATAGATTCACATGGATCCCAATGCCACCTAAGTCCTGGGACATGTGGGTTATGATACCATATCAACCCTCCATCATTGTCTGTGCCTAAGGGCCCAAGATGCAATATTCCCTTGGTTATCGGTATCCTCCTAGGAATCAACCCATTAATGGAGTTCCAACTCATCACCTCTCGCTAATCCATCCCATGGGAAGGATATGATGTGTGGCTTCCTACACATGGGATAGGTCTATTATGCTAGTGTTTCATGTTTCTCATCTCATGCTACTCCACTTGGTCACCCAACATGATCCATTTGGAGAACTCTACCTTGCTCTCCCTAATGTATAAAGTAGGTTGGTTTTGTTGCAAGCTTTATCTATGTACTCTTGTAGAGGGCTTCTCTGGAACTCCCAACTGTATTTCTCATGTTTCCTTGTGAGGGACGTTCCTCTACACTAGACATCTTGGTCGCTGACTCAACACATATCCCTGTGAGCCCCTCAATTTTTTTGTTCTCCTGTAAGATGGTGTCTCGGGTTGTCCAGACTCTATGCTTCAACATCATAAGATGTGTCTTGAAATGTGTGGTCTTTCCCTTAAAGTTGTTTATTGGTGATTCTGGTGCCTTGCTGAATGTATATGTATTTGTCTGCATCGGATACTCAACTATCATAGCTCTAACTTGAACCTTTGAATAACTCTCCAGAAATAACTCATCTTGTATACTATATTTGTCATGTTTTCCCACGTGATCATGTTCATCATGCTAGTTTATTACTATTGGCTCTTCAATTAATTCTCCTTAAATGTCTTCTCCCTGTCCTTTTCCACAATTGGGGACAATCTGTTTTCCACCCTCTTGATGTCAAACATGGATGTACTAGTGGATTTTTATCTACACCTGATTGCCCATACTCTTTATGGATTTCCTCCCGGATATCTATGGATTCAACTACATCATCAGGAGGAATTACCTCCCTTTCCCCATGTACTTTGTCAAGATGACTGATTATTATCGGCTTGTCCTGCAAGTTTCCCTGAAAAACATTGCGTTGTTGCTCGCCATCTTTACTTGACGCAGATCCTTCATAGGTTCTCTCTTGAAAACTAGTTAACCCAACTATGGATGAATGCTCATGATCTGAAGGTGTCTCTAATTATTCTACTCTTGTTGCCTCCTTATCACCTAGACATGAATGGTTAAGGGCCTAAGGTCCCTTGTAGATAAAGCATAGTCTTCTCCGCCTTAGCTCATTCTTGATGCAGATTGTGTTCTTTCTTCCTCCAACAATCCTTCTCAAATCCTTCCTAGTTAGCACCCTTCTCAACAATTTTATGTTTTGCCTGCCCAACTTCTTGACTATATAATAGGAAATTGGTGATACCTTTGGTTCCTACCTCCAAATGGTCAACAATTTGGATCTTAGTATCTTGCAGATGTCAGCATATCCTTCTTAGAATAGAGACACAATCTTTTGCATGCTTTTTTTGACACAATCTGGTATCCTCGATGATTGATAACTATTTTATGTTTTATGCTCTCGGCTTTGTTTATTTTCTGTTTTTAGAATTCCTATGCAGGTAATTACTTCATGGCCAAGTGCCATGGTAAGAGTACCAACTAATGAAAGTCTACATCCTAAGTATATATATGTAATTGAGGGAGAAATCATGGAGACACGAGCTACCCCTTTCCTTAGCCTGCTTTTTCAACCCATTTGGTGTGCCTTTTACTTCTTTTTTATAATGGTTTTTATGTGGTGCATAGATAACGGATCAAATATTTATCTTTATGATATAGCATTTGTTTTATCCCTTAAGAAGAGTCAATTTATCAATCATCGAGGTTGGAACATGTGAGGGTTCCTTATGAGAGCACAAAGTGCTTAGGAACCAAGTGATGGCCAATGAGGGGAATAGAACTCATGTTGGGATTTTTCCCACACGCTAATTGTTGTCCTAACTATCTTTTGCATTTTAACTTTCATTTTTCCTTTCTTGTGTCAATCTTATATTTTTTCATTATTTTAGTTACGTCAACCTCTAGGGAAAATTTTTCTAGTGCTAATCAAGGATGTGGATGTGTGAAGGTGAAACCCAAATGAAGTAAGAATTTTCAACCCAAAGGATGGAAGTGTATCAAGGGAATGATAAAAGATGTTAAGTATTCAACAGGGTAATGAACATGCTACATCAATTCAAATTTCCCAATTAGTTCCCCTTCTATGACCCTAAGGCCTTAGAGGAGGTCCCACTAGACTAGGGCTAAACACGAGCACCACCCCACACCCCACAGTAAGGTGAGAGAAATCCTTTAAAGTAAAGATCGATAATCATCTATCGCCCCTTTATCCATGTTAAAATGGCCAAAACATTGAGTAGTAGTCCATCTTCACTCAAGAGGAATTTCAAATGGTGATAGATGCATGATTGGTGCAAAAGGTAAAGGAATGTGGCATATCATCATCAATGAGCAATGTGTAGGGTTGTTGGTTGTTTTTCTTCTATTTTATACCAAAATTTATGAAATTCAAGGCTCTTTTAATAAGATCATGATCCAATTTGATTAGTTTACTCATGACCCCTACACCCACAAAATAGGGTCACCCACAAAATATTATCCTACGCAAATCTATCCAAGAGCCTGACCCAAAGATTGTCAAGAGATTTTAACCTATGACCTCTCAATAATAGATGTACTTTAACAACCAGCGATCAACCATCTAAACTCACCATCAATGCTTTTTAGGATTTTATATTAATTATATTATTACATGATGAGAGTATGTTTAGGTCTTATTATAATGTTTATAAAAGATGTTAAAATTGATTGACTATATTAAACATACATGTTTATTGATATAATGTTGTCTCACCAAAATATCTTAACATTATTATATATATTACCAAAATATTTTAACAATATCAAAAAATAGAAAACAAAATTATTTTCGGTGAAAGAAATATTTTAATTAACCATTATAACAACATCAATCAACTCTAATTAAAGATATTAGAGTATGAAATTTACCCAAAAAAAAATCAAAATCTTATGAATCTAAATCTCTGGTATTTTATAAATTAATGTTTTCTAAAATATATTGTAAATTCATCCAAAGGTAAGATAAAAATTTTAGTATGAATTAATAAAAAACAATAAAATTTATGTTCTAAAATATAATTTTTTTATTACATAAAAGTAGTGAGTTTGGAATCCTGAAAAGGAAAAAGCGAGAGTATGTGATTCTATTGTCAGAATCCATAAAATTAATGGATAATTTTAGACGATTGTTTTCTTAGGGGTTTTATTTTTAAGGTAAGATACAATGCAACAAAGAAATCCGCTAAAAGGCAAAGATACATAAAATTCTGGTAAGTTAATTAATCAATTAGTGAGTTTAGCCTGTAAATTTTCAAGATATTTAAAAGAAATGAAAGTATCATGCTCAGCTAAACAAAACAAATAGGTAACAACCAAACTCAACATCAAAATAAATTTCAGACTTTACATTACGGAAACATCCCAGCTTTTCACAGAAAGAGGCAGTGAGTTAATCAGCATCCTAGAAGGATCTTCTTGGGTCAGAAAGAGGCAATCGACTAGTGGTGTTCACAGTGGATTCAGTCTCCACTTCTTTTTCTTCTTGCACTTTATTTTCGTTGTTTTCATTTCGATGGTTACTGCATACACTACTATCATTCCTCTCATTCTCGATCTTTCCTCCTATTCCTTGTTCCGTACCTTCTTTGTTCATTCTCTTCTCCGCTTCCTCTTCTGGTTGCTGCTCCTCTTCTTCATCACGTTAGTGCTCCTCCTGCTGCTCTTGTTCTTCTTCCTGGTTTATTCTCTTCTCCACTTCCTCCCCTGGTTGCTGCGCCTCTTCTTCATCACGTTGGTGTTGGTTCTCCTCGTCCTGCTCTTGTTCTTCTTCCTTGTTCATTCTCTTCTCCACTTCCTCTTCTGCTTGCTGCTCCTCTTCTTCATCACTTTAGTGCTCCTCCTACTGCTCTTATTCTTCTTCCTTGGTTATTTTCTTTTTCACTTCCTCCTTTGGTTGCTGCTCCTTTTCTTCATCACGTTGGTGGTGCTCCTCTTCTTTATCACATTGGTGCTCCTCTTCTCGTTCTCGTTCTTTTTCCTGGTTCATTATCTTCTCCACTTACTCCTCTGGTTGCTGCTCCTCTTCTTCATCACGTTGGTGCTCCTCCTTTTGTTCTTGTTCTTGTTCTTCTTTATTCATTCTCTTCTCCACTTCCTCTTCTGGTTGTTGCTCCTCTTCTTCATCACGTTGGTGGTGCTCCTCTTTTTCATCACATTGGTGCCCCTCTTCTGGTTCTTCTTCCTGGTTCATTCTCTTCTCCACTTCCTCCTCTGATTGCTGCTCCTCTTCTTCATCACGTTGATGGTGCTTCTCTTCTTTATCACATTGGTGCTCCTCCTCTTGCTCTTGTTCTTGTTCTTCTTCCATGTTCATTCTCTTCTCCACTTCCTCCTCTGGTTGCTGCTCCTCTTCTTCATCAAGTTGGTGCTCCTCCTCGTGCTCTTGTTCGTCATGTTGACGTGGAGGAAGAGATGTTGGCCTTCTTAAAAGTAATTGCCATCTTTCTTTTCTTAAAGTAAATTCATCTAACAATGATGTCTTCCAAACATAGTTCTTAAAAATGTGCAACATTTCTTGTCCTTTCTCTATTTCCACCTGCAAAATACAAACGTCAACTTTACATTTCTTTCTTTTCTCTATTTCCACTTGAAAAATATAAACTAAGTTATAAAGTTATATATATATATAAACTAAGTGACTGACTTGTTGAACCTCTCGACTGGCTGTAATGGATTGATTTCCATCGTTGTCCAAAGCAATATGGCGAACTTCTCTGAATGGAACATCTTTAATAATGTGCCATTTCACAGGAAATCTGTTGGAATTTTTGATGGTGAATTCCTTAACACACAAACATCCCAGAACAACTCTCTGATATGATGGAATTTTCTGCTAAATTCCTAAACAAACAGACAATACAAAACTGCTCTGTTTTTACTCAGAAAACTAAAAATTTCGTTCTCTGGACTTGGTGTTGCAGCAACAGGATTCGGTGTTGCAACAACAGGAAATAACACTCTATTTCTGTTAACACAGAAAAAAAACAGAAAAATTGCTTTCTGGATTCGGTGTTGCAGCAACACAGTTTGGTGTTGTAGCAACGCTGATCGTGGTGTTGCAGCAACGCGAGTTTTGATGTCAAGCCACTCGGTGTAACAGCAACACGATTTTGATGCAAGTCACTTTATGGGTGTCAAAATTACTTATAAATTTACAGTGAGACAGTTGACGCTTTGTGTAACAGCAACTAAAAGGCGTCAAATCACTAATAAATTTACAGAGTAAAAACAAAGTGTTTTTGACACTTGGTGTAACAGCAACTGAAAATCAAGAAAACAGTAAACTGATAAACTATAAATTTGTATTCATGAATAATAAGCAAGCTGATACAAAAACTTAGCTGTTACAAGAGGAACGCTCTAGCTCCAGAAATCGATTTTCTATCTCAGAAAATCGCAGGTTCAGCACTGCTGTGCATTCACAAAAGAGACACAAACTTGTTCTTCTAACCTTCTCTCAAAAACAAAAACAGAACTGCTGTTCTAAATCATAGAAAACAGAACTGCTGTTCTTTTCCGCTTACACTCATGCACTTCCTTGCTTAAAAATAGAACTGTTGTTCGTTTACATTTATAGGAAAATAAATATCTGTTTTAAGCAATAAACTAATCAAAAATATCTGCTGATCTTTATCTGCGTATTTATTGTAGAAGACGGTGATGCAAGGCGGTGATGCCTTTTCAGCAAAACTAAAACGGCTGTCTGCAGGGGATTTAATTCTGCAAAATATCAGTGGAATTTTGCGGCACCGAACAATCTGAAATTAATTTCTGAAGATCAGATTTTGTTATGTATTAATTGTTTGCAGTTGGAATTAAATTCCAACACTCCCCCTTAATTTCAACTGCTGCATACCCAGGCATTTTCTGAAATGATCAAAACCTTTCTTTGGAAATGGTTTTGTCAAGATGTCAGCTAGCTGATCCTCTGTTCTGCAGTGCTGCAAAACAATCTCACCATTGTTAACCAATTCACGTATGAAGTGAAATTTGGTATCTATGTGCTTTGTTATTTTGTGAAAAACAGAGTTTTTAGACAAAGCTATTGCTGAGCTATTGTCACAGTAAATGGTTGTGCCATTTTCCTGT
>APFE031664498.1:155516-175418 GCA_000404065.3 Pinus taeda | reverse complement strand
TATATATATATATATTATTGTGTTTTATCTCTTATTTTCCTTGTGTTTTAGGTTTTGTAACATATTGCTATTAACTACATTATAACTAGTATCAAAGCTTTTTATTGAGTATGAAGGGAAAATTTTCCATACATAAAGATTTTAAGTATTGAATTTCAAGAATTTAATTTAGATTGAATTTCTCTAAAAAAAATATTGAAGTAAAATGGTGTATAAAGCTTTCTGTTAAGCATGAAGTGGAAAAATTTCACTTCATACTTTAAGTATTGAATTTCAAGAATTTAATTTAGATTGAATTTCTCTAAAAAGATATATTGAAGTAAAATGGGGACTAGGAAGTAAAGTTTACAATTTAAATTTGATATATTTCAAAGCTTTTCTAATAAGGTTGGGAAATTTATAAATTGAGTATATTTTAATAAAAAACACAAATTTTAATCAAATTAATGTCATTAGATAAAATATTGATGATGAGATTTCATAATTTCGGTTACAATAGTCAATGTAATAAGCATAGAAGAATTTGTGGTTATTTTCCACTTTTAGCTTCAAATCCTTACTTGCACAACTAATTTTCTAGTGATTTTAAAAGACCTTCTTAGGTTATGAAACTCTATTTTTTACATTTTACGAGACTATTGAAACTCCTTAATTAATGTTCTAATATATCGGTTCAACTGTTATTATTGGAACCCACATGTGTATAAGAGAGCCATAACCATCAACACACCCTTGTCCTCCACACCTCCATGGAATTGTCCAATGAAGGAAGAAACATATAAATATCCTCATATTTCACTCGATAACTTGATTTTTTGCTCTAATACAAAAAAGCTAGAGTTTGAAGGCAATCTTAAGTAATGTCATCACAACATAGATGATCTAAAATGGGGGTTTGATAACTTGTTATGCTTACAAGAACCTCCCACCCATTAAACAAATAAATGATCTAGCTTATATATGACATTTGCAGAATTACATACTTGAAACAAGTGTATGTCCTTTTATTTTAATTGTTTAAATGATTTAAGTCCATTTGTTTCAGCTGATATTAAACACATATAACAGCCATATAATGCAGCAAATAAACAACCACACATAACAACAAATTTAATCTAGGAGTTCACCCAAATATCATGGGCTACGTCTCCTTGAGCTTTTGTCAACCTGACTTGGCTCTTTGGGATTATGGCAAAGCTTCTTTTACAAGTTCCACACCTAACTCCAAAGGTTATTGAACTGAACCAATGTGCTTAGAATACCATCTGTATCCCTATCATGGTTGTCATTAGTCTGTAAACAAATCTAATCTCCTTTAGACTTGATTCCTTCAATGAGTGCTCTGAGCTACCCTGAGCTTCTTGATGGCACTAAATCCTTTAGAATTCTTTAACTGTCACTGAAACCTCATCTAGTGTCTCCAACACATATCAGACACTGAAAATAGACTGATCATTTGCTCAAAATGAACACAGCGTCCCCAAACTAGGCCTTCCTCCACGGTTGGCACTTGGCTACCTGAAACTTCCTTGTAGCATCTCGGCCTTTAGAATTCTCCAAATGCTTCCGCAAATCCCTACAATGGATTCAAAATTATCATTACAGTCAAGAATGACTATTGGTTTGCTCAGAACGATTACTGGTAGCTCTTACAACTGCCTCCAACACCTAGTGGCCCTAAGCTCCAAAATCTCCTTGGATGAAAATCTTTATGAAGATGAATTCTTCAGCTTCTCTAGACTATTCCATTGGCTTCATCAAGCTCCAATTAGCCTAGCTAGCTTCTTGTTTCACTCTCTCTGGTTGAAAGCTACTCCTGGAGTGCATTTAGTCAAATCTCCTCGGGATACTCCACCAAATTTGGTGAATAACACCTAACTTCAGTTAAATATAACATTTCCACCTAATTTTAACCACTTTGCCAAGTTGAACATTTGGAGGTGAGCCATTACAATAATTGTTTGGGCACGCATATGAGACGGTATAATCCCAACAGTTAGGGATAATCCTTTGTAGAGCTGGCGGTCATGCACCCATGTGTCAGTTGTTTATAACTAATGGGTATGTATACATCGTAAGAATCTCAAATAGAAAAATCTCCACCATCGATCTATCCTGCTCGATCCAACGAATATCGCGACATCTACTCAGCAACTAACCTAAACGATATCCATTGTCGATGTGACCCATCCAATCGAATGGTTGTCGCACATCTCACGGAAATTCTTGCACGACCAATATCAGGTCAAGAACGCGCAAGAAAATTAGTTTTCCCGTGTTATGTGTCAACCACTAAGGTTAGTCATGTGGAATCGTAGAATACCATTTATAGCTTTTTTATGCGTGAGATATCGTTTCCCACTTTCCGAATACTACCCAGGTGCTCGATACGAAACATAAAGAAAGACGTTTAAGGAAAGGTTTAGCACTTGCCCTAAAAAGAAATATTCCACGGAATATTCTAGAGAATATTCCAAGGAATATTATAGAGAATATTCCAAGGAATATTCCTTAGAATATACTTTTTAAAAATATTTTTAAAAACCAGACTAATCTTGGTCAAATGTTCGTAAATTGCAGTTTATTGGACTTTTGAAATTGTGATAACTCCTTCATACGATATCAGTTTTTCGAACCATTCACGACACCAGAATCAGGAAGACGAGATCCATCCAGTCATTTAGGTTTGACACTCTTTCAAACACTTTGACATTTGAGCTATCACTAAGGTCATTGATCAATATCTAATCACTCCTCCCCATCACAAACCTTTTGGACCCCAAAAGTCTGATATACTGATCTATATAGTAGATGAGAGTACACCACCCTCTTCTTTTAGCCTCCATAAACTTGCCTTGCATGGCTAGTGCCTTTGAACCAAAACTCGAAGGTAGTCGACACTTCCCTTCCTGGATGCGCTTGCCCTCGTGTTAAGAATTGCTTTCCTTGAACTCATTCAGAATTTCACTTGAGGAGTTTAGAGAAGGTAACTGAACATCGCTTCCTTGATCATCATCCCAAGGTGGCTCAAAAGGATGTGAGATTACATCATAAATATATGCATACTTAACTGAAATTTTCATATGTATCAATGAAAGTATGTTCTACTGAGTCAAGAAGTCAAACCACTTCTTACCAAGCCACTTCTATGGCAACTTTTGCTGTTGCAAATCTTCTTCTGACATCTAGTCAAAAACAACATAATGCAAGGAACAACTTGATGACATAAATTCACATCATATGAATCATCATCATGTCTCTTACATCTTGTATAAAAATGATCAACTAAATCACAAGATGAAAAAAACATACCTTTTTCAAGAAACTAACTCTACAAGTCAAGCATGTATAAAAATAACTTGACAATTCTTTTTCAAAGTAGAAATAATTACACCCCTTCTTAGAACACTTCATCATTATCTCCCTTTTACAATATCAGAGACAAAATCAACTTTTCCAAGACAATATGACATCGCATGCGTGTTTAAACAAAGTAATCAACCATCAAGTCAATTACACATACATGTTAAAATAAAATGAAATCAACAACATTCCTTTGTTCATACATATCATTATCATGCATGTATTCCATTCTTCGACTTTCTCTCAAGCACAATCATCACTACAAGATACTTGGTCATATGTAAATGTACTTACAAAGCTGAAATGAATATAATTTTGCTCCAATAAAGCATGTTTCATACTCAACTTTGTCATTCACCTTTTTGGTAAAACCCTACAACTTGCATTTCATTGGCAAAGAAATGTATCAAACAAAAGACATGCAACTTTAATTGAATAAGAAATCTAACCATTTCTTACCAATGCACATTAAAGGCACTTCCTTTAACTGCACATCAACATCAACATGTGAATCCTCCTGAAACACATCAATTATGGAAACTTCCTTTCCATTCCTGCCATTTTCATTTTCCACCTTCTTCAAATTTTGTGGAAGCATTGTTGGATTCAAAATTCAACACTTTTCAGCTATATGTCCTTGTTTATGGCAATATGCAACACATGTTCATCCTCTTTACATCATAGTTTTCCTTGTCCAATTGACCTTTGGCTTCTCGCCTCCTTTTCTTCAAAAGATTCTTGTATGTGGCCATTTTCTTCCAACATCTAGAAACACTATGGTTAACCAAAGCACAAAAGGAACATGCAAATTTTTTTCCAATGCTTATGTGGAAATTTACCATTCTTAACATAGTCTAAATAAATTTGATTGAAATCAGATTTATACCTTCCTCATTCACACTTGTTGCATTCCCGAGGAGGTTAATTGAATGAAGAAGTGGATCCCTTCGGAACACCATCAATATCTTCAATTATTTTAGGGCTTTCACAACTCCCTTGTTCAAGTGCATGCTTATGAACACCTTCTTCTTGCAAAATGTGTTTCAAACAATTGCATTCTCCATGAATACAATCTTTACAAACTTAAGGTGGAGAACCTAAAATGAAACTCCCTCTAGGAACTGTTTAAATTGCCTTCATGGCTGCTTCGGAACTTTCTCCACAAGATTGTCCATAGCCAAGACCCAAATACTTAGGCCTTTCCTCAACTATTATTGGCTCAACAATGCCTTGTGCATGTTTACCCAATCCTTTTCCTTCATAGCCCATTTTTGACATCAACTTGGACCCTATGCATCTTGTATGTTTTTCAAAATAACCAACATAAACATTCTTAGACGAAATTGAAGACAAACTACGATTCTTTACCTCTTCTTCAAACTGATGCTTGGCTAAGGCTTCTTTGGCAACAAGCAGTTGTGTCTCCAAATCATGCATCCTTTCTAGGTTCATATTTGCAATATGAAGTTACCTCTCCATTTCCTGTAACTTGTCAAAAAGCAACTGCTTCTCTTCCTTCATGGAATTCAACTGCTACCAAAGTTTGGTGCTCTTCATTTCCTATTCATAATTTGTTTCACCATATCCATCATGATGAACAAGTATCGCTTCACGTCTTCATCAAAGAATCTTGTGAAGGAGGAGGATTTTGAAAACTCACTTGTAGAAGTTGTCATTATAGAAATGAACAAAAGAGCTTCAACAAAATTCACAAAGCATTCAAAAAACTAATGATTGTGGAGTCAAACTCTTATTCAAGCAGCCTTTTGCAAACAAACCTTCTTGTGCTTCAAGGGTTGCCTAGAGGTCTTTTTGGGTAAGGAGAATGCTTTCAACTCTTCTTCCTTCTTGTCCTTTCCTGGACTTAGCTATCAGTAGCTTTCCCTTCACCTTTGCAAACTCAAACAACAATCAGTTTACAAACTATCAAACAATCAAATCCTTTCCATTGTTTAAACACCTTTCAAGTCAAAACAAGAAACCTACTACTCTGTCAATCAAGCAGCTTGCTCTGATACCACCTGATCTAAAATGGGTGTTTGATAACTTCTTATGCTTACAAGAACCTCCCATTCAGTTAAAAAAAATATATAATCTAGCTTATATATGATATTTGCATAATTAAATACTTGAGACAGATGTTTGTCTTCTTATTTTAACTATTTAAGTGCTTTAAGTCCATTTGCTTCTGTTGATATTAAACACATATAACAACCATATAATGTAGAAAATAAACAACCACATATAACATCAAATTCAATCTAGGAGTTCACCCGAATATCGTGGGCTACGTCTCCTTGAGATTTTGTCATCTTGACTTGGCTCTTTGGGATTATGGCAAAGTTTCTTTTACAAGTTCCACACTTAACTCCAAAGGTTAATGGATTGAACCAATCGGATTAGAATACCATCTATATCCATGTCATGGTTGTCATCACTCTACAAACAAATTTAAGCTCCCTTAGACTTGATTCCTTCAATCAGTGCTCTAAGCTACCCTGAGCTTCTTGATGGCACTAACTCCATAATTATTTAACTGTCACTGAAACCTCATCTATTGTCTCCACCACATTTCATACACCAAAATAGACTAATCATTTGCTCAAAATGAACATTGCATCCCCAAATGAAGCCTTCCTCCACAATTGGCACTAGGCTTCTTGAAACTTCCTTATAGCATTTCAACCTTTATAAGTCTCCAAATTCCTCTACAAATCCCTGCAATGGATTCAAAATGCTCATTACAATCAAGAATGACTATTGGTTTGCTAAGAATGAGCACTAGTAGCTCCTACAATTGCCTCCAACTCCTCTTGACCCTAAGCTCCAAAATCTCCCAAGATGAAAATCTCTATGAAGATGACTTCTTTAGCTTCTCTATACTATTCCATTTGCTTCAGAAGGCTCCAATTAGCCTAGCTAGCCTCTTTTTTCACTCCCTTTGGTCAAAAACTGCTCCTGGAGTGCATTTAGTAAATATCCCCTCGGGATACACCACCAAATTTGGTGAATTGCACATAACTCCTGTTAAATATAGCATTTTCGCCTATGTTTAGCCACTACACCAAGCTAAACCATCGAAGATGAGCTGTTACAATAACTGTTTGGGCATGCATATGAGGCATTATAATCCCGACATTTAGGTATAATCCTCCATAGAACCGGTAGTCATGCAACTGTGTGTCAACTATTTGCAAATAGTGGTTACATATACATTGGAAGTATTTCAAATAGAAAAATCTCCACCATCGATCTACCCTGATCAATCCAGTGGATATCGCGTCATTCTCTCACCAACTAACCCTAATGTTCTCCACTGTCAACGTGACCCGTCCAATCGAACAACTATCGCACAATCTCGCACAGATTCTTGCACGACTGATATCAAGTTGAGAGCGCGTGAGGAAAGTAGTTTTCCCATGGTACATGTCGACTGCTAAGGTTAATCGCTTGAAATCGTAGAATACCATTTACAGCTTTTTTTCCATGCGAGATACCGTTTTCCACTTTCTGAATACTACCCACGTGCTCAATATGGAAGTTAAAGAAAGACATTTAAGGAAAGGTTTCACACTTACCCCAAAAGGGAATATTCCAGGAAATATTCTTTGCAATATACTTTTTTTAATATTTTCAAAAACCAAATTAATCTTGGTCAAATGTCCATAACTTGTAGTTTACTGAACTTTTAAAATTGTGATAACTCCTTCATATGGTATCGGTTTTTTGAACCATTCGTGGTGCCAGAATTAAGAAGATGAGATCTATCTGGTCGTTCAGGTTTGATACTCTTTTAAACACTCTGAAATGCAAGCTATCACTAAGGTCATTGATCAATATCTGATCAATAGATGATTTGGAAGAAAAGTTCAATAAGAAGCTAGATGAGAGGTCTCACAACTTTGAAAGAAAATTCACTCAATAATTTTCAGGTAAGTTGGCCCAAATCATACTAAGAGATAACTACATGACTATAAAATAAATTTAGCCACATGAACAAGAGATTTCTATGCCTCATCTATTTAGCCACCCAAAATTCTTGCGAGGTCCATAAAAAATAGATCAGTGGACATTAACATATTTCAGCATCCTCCTTAGCTGGATTTGAATGACATGTTGAAACATAGGGTGGGGGTCCTAAGTCTAATAAATAATGATGGAAATGTTAGGAATGTATAACAACAAAAGGAATCATTCCCAAAAAAAATGTGTAATATATATTATATTATGTGCAACAATATATATTTATATATTATTTTTATAATAATTAATATAATAATAATATAAATAGTGCAATAATTAAAAAATAAAACATTTCTATAGTCAAAATACATCCCAACTACTTATATATATATATATATATATATATATATTATATATATATATATATATATATATATCGGGGGCCTTAATTGTAATTAAAAATCAATAAATATCTTGTATATCTTATAACAATCTAATAATGTTTACTCAATGGTAAAAGCAAAAAATTAAGCTTGAGAAATTTTCAAGTGTGTACTTATTAATCACAAGGCAATAACTTCCAAGATCTAAAAAATAATAAAAATTTCAACACGGTATTAGAGCCATACAATCTTGCAACGAAAAATAAGTGTTAAATTTTGGGGGTTGTTACAATTTTTATCTAGCAACATATTTTTTTATTTTTTTTTTACTTTACCTAAATTTATGCAAAGAATTCCATAAATTATGGTGAGTAGTAATTCTTGGTAAATTTGTTTCATTACCATAATACAAAGAATGTACTACACATTTACTTCTCTTAAATTTATGCAAAGAATCTCATAATTTATGGGGGAACAATTTAATGATGTTAAACACTATGTGGGCAGATTATAACATAATTCGAATGGACTAAAATACAAATGTTATTGTCGGGAGAGATTTAACATCATACCAACAATGGGTAAATAGTTAGAGAATAGGTGTTAGATGAATAACAATATAGATCCACTAGTAGTCATAATTAATTATCCCAAGAGATTTAAAGGGCATGACAAAGAGTTGTAGAAGACTGGAACATACTCATGCCACTTGAATTTTAATCAATTGATGGCTTGGATTAGATGAAGTATTCCTTATTAATTGATATCATAAGATATATTTTAAATAAGCTCTAAAAAGTAGATAAGAATAACCAAGATAAAGCACAATGTTCACGCCTTGTTATGATGTTTCAAGAACAAAGTTAAAATATATTCTAGAGCCAAAGCAAGCTGAGGAGAAAGGATTCTAGTGATGTTATTCACATGGTGTTGATGAATGTTGGAAGTATTAGTGTTTTTAAACCCGTAATAATATATGTGTTGAATAAAAATCGCATAGGGTTTGTGGATAAAACCATAGAACTAGACCTGTATCGATGTTTCCACTGAAAGAAGAAACCATAGCTCATTCCTGAAAGGAATGTGAAGAAAAATATTGATGATGAGGACAAGGATATGCATTTCTATATTGATAAGATTACAATGCATCCCTTAAGGAGGAAAGGATCAATAAGGATTTTAGAATTGTGTACAATCCTAAAAATAAAGGGACCTCCTAATGAGGGCTTCAGGGACATTATGAAGGCTTCCAAGGCTCTAGTAGTAGACATAATCATTAGGAAGAATGAAGAAAGCTTTATGAAAAGAGGATTCACCCACGGTGGAGCACAAGCTCAACTAGAGAGATTTAATTTAAAGATAGAAAAATGGAATAAGAGAACTATAACCATGGTAGCAAACTAGAAGAGCTTCCATTTCCAAGGGATTATAGAGTCAAGTGATCCAGATTCTCTAATTTATGGGAATTATCCAAGACCTTTTCTTCGATGATGTTTTCAAAATTTCACAAAAGAGAATTTAAAAACCATATATGAAAATACTTAAAGAAGAAGTAACATAAAGGATACCATAAACACAATGCACACAATGTTTCATAATGGAGTTTGTCTATTGTGGACTATGTCTCTATGCCTTACTTCAATAGTGTGGAGGTCTCTTCATTCATCTCCTAAAAAGAAACAATATACATGGAAAAATACATCATTATGTCTCCATTGCTAGCAGTGACTTGAAATTTCCCCACTCAAATCATAGTAATCATAACTCGAGTAGATCTATCTCATCCTCTTGAGACTTTTGACCATAAACATGATCTATTTCTAATACTTGCATTGCTATCTCAAACTTTGTGCCCAACATTGGCCAGTTTCTACCGTGACCCCTAAACTCCGTAGCCCAGATGAAAAAAATAACTACATCATTGCAATGCTTGTGAAATTATGGTTAAAATGAGCATAAATTTGGCTACATTTTCCACCTGCAAATTTGGATCCATAGGGAATCTTTTAGATTCCTCAAAGATTTCATATCAAAAAGATTCTTGAAATATTACTTGTTAGAATTCATGCAGTCAACGTTTTGCCCCCTATTTTCACATCATGGTTTTGACCTCTTATCAGGGTTCTTGCATCAAGGTTCCCACCGTTAGAGTTCTAAAGGGTCATGCTTTGTTGGTTGATCGAGGGATTCTACCGTTCGTCACACAATAAATGAACAAGGTCAATATATTTTTCATTGGGTGTATCTTACAATATCTCGATTCTTCATTCAGTGGCCACCCCACCATATTTAGGTCATTTCTGAGTTGGTCATTAAATGTTGAAACCTTGTGGCCTAATGAACTATTGCACTTTTTTTTCCAAAAGCAAATTCTAATGACCACATCCTAATGATTATACTTATCCATTCATCATAATCTAATTAGAATTATATGCAGTTTTAAGGGGCTAGTACTTTTATCTACTGATTTTAAAATTGTTGCATTGATTCCAAAATCGTCTTCAAAATGCTAAGCCAAATTTATATGGCAGTTCAGATTTTTTGTTTCACATAACGGTTACAATTTTACATGTTGGTCTTGGTGGTTGGTTATATTTTTCAAACATTAAATTCAAACCTTGACCACCACTATATTTACATCAAACTTAGAATTCATCAGCACCAGAGCATGGTTCAACATTCTTTAAAAATAAAGCAATAAACCAATGCCACGTGTCAACCTTTCAAAGGGCCATATGCCAACCTCTCATAGGGCCCCATGGCACCTTATGATTATCCCAAGTGTCTTCTAACTCATCTTGTTGCACCAACACCTTGTCATCATATGGCTTGCCAACAGTCATCAATCTGTGTTGCCACATCATTCCCAATTATTGGCTATACTACCAAAAAAGCTATTGAACTGTAAATCTATGTGTCTGCCACATTGTGCTAAATGGTGTATAATTGTGCCATGTGGTGCGTCTTGGTGGTGCTACGTGGCACATTTCCATTGTTCCATTTGGTGGTCTCAAAGTGCTAAAAATTGATGACAAGTGGCACTCTCTCTGGATGTCACATCACCTTGATGACCTCATGCTAACATTAGCACTGACATCATGTTGATGTCAACAATATAGACTATTGGATCATCCTACTTAACATTGATTTTTTACCTTTTTCCCCAACACTTTCACTTGCCATAACTTCTTCATCTGAAGTTGGATTGAGGCATCATCTCTTCCAATGGAAATATTGTAATGAGCTCTTTGATTTCTCACTAGTTTCATTGCAATCCAAGGAATTTGTTTTTTTAGCCATTAAGGATCCACTTGAATCATTCCTCCCTGCTGATGTAACACCTCACTCGAAATTTACCTTCTTTTACAATTTCAGTATGATAAACATGAGCTGAGAGTTACTATACATGACCCGACATCTAAGTTTTCGTTATGGAAGTTGGGTATACATGTCTAAAAATTATTGCAACTTCCAAGGACACCTGATCATATGGATTTTAGACAACTTCCACTCATGATCCTTCCCTGAGTAGGAACATTCTTTATAACTAACATTACAACACATCCGCATGCATATAGTCCTATGCATGCAGCCAAAAGGATCCAAACACATTCACAACCCATCCTCCATGCAACCACAGCTGAAATTTATTAGTTTTGAGGGTGCGGCCAAAAGCCCCATTCCAAATTTTTAGGCTAGTCTTCAGGCCATTTACTCGAAACGTACCTAAGCTTTGTTAATATCATGTAGGAGTCTTCGTTCTCTATTCTTGAATCTATTACTACTCAACCTTGCCAAATACATGACAAGAATTTATATAAACACTTGGTAAGTATAATACTTGTAGGTCATATATGGATATATATTCACTTATTCACTAGTTTCATCACAGGTTCATCATGAATGCTTATTTCCCTCTCTTACTACCTACAACAACACATATTAGGTCATGCATTCAAATATATAACCAAGAGCATGTCAAACCATGGAATATAACTATAATAATAGAACACCATATAATGACAAATATACCATGCATGTCACTAACATTTAACCATAATGAAACCATGACAAAGTAGTCATAAAATAACACATGAAATTAGTACATGTGTTCATTAATCTCAATAAGAAATAACACATAATAACATACGCATAGTGCTAACCAAGTCAAGGAATTCCATGTACCACCCAATCATATATTGGCTAAACCAAATACTTCTTTCAATCAATCATCCATGTGCCATATTTGAAGATTGAATGTGGGATCACATGGGATAGACCAAAACATAACCAAACAGGGACACAAGAGGTTAAACAACCTCCATATTCAAATAACATGATTTCATCTAAACCAATCCAAAAATGGACAAAACTAATACAAGCTTGGATTCCTCAGTATTTCTTCATCATACCTAGAGGAATATTCTTGTCTCCACCCACCTATCAAGAGCTTCCTGGAGAAAACCATCTCCACCCTCATCGCATGGGATTTTCCTAAGATGAACTCAACTCAATCCAAATCTGTCGACAATCCAAAGCTTAACCAAAATGAAAACGTACTATATTATGACTATCAGGAAATGGAAAAGGCAAGGATATGCACCACTATAAATCTAGGAAAAACCCATGCCAATGACAACAAACATGACCAATAAACTAATGCATAAACCATGCATTCACATCCTATAAATATAATAAAACATGCAACCTATTACCTGCAAATCATCTTACTGGATGCCCTTTCCTTGGTTGGTTTCTTCCCTTGCTTGATACTACCTAATCTTCTTCTTATGCTTGCTTTATTTCCTTGCTTACTTTATTAAGTCTTCCTTGTGTCCAAGTGCTCTTTGCCCTTCTCTCTTCCTATCCACATGAGAATTCTCAAGTGAATGATTCAATTTTTCTCTCTTTTTCTTTTCTTTTTCTTTTTATTTCATTCTCCTTACATGCATATTATTGTCTACTGATCTTCATTTTCTCTTATTTTCTTTCATTTCTTATATTAAATTTCCATTTATTGTGTTTTCCCTTTTCCAATCTGAATGCCAATTTCCATAGCCAATAAATAATTAAGCACAAGTGAACCCAAATGTGATTTTTCCCCTCATTCAGCTTGGAATATGTGTCCCATGACCTTGGTTTGATTAATTTACATGAAAACTTAACCCAAAGATTTTACAAACCCACCCCCGTTAGGGGAATACCATCCTCGATGTTCTATGACACTTATAACTAAAACAACATACTACTTAAAGAGATTTATAAACCAATTCGATGCAATATTTACAATGAAAAATGCTAAAACATGAAAACCATATTGCTTATTGGAGCTTTATAAACACAACTCAATGTAGTATTTACAATGATGAACACATACATACCTATGCACATCTACTTTAACTAGTAAATAAAAGGATACAATGTGTACATGAATTACAAAGGATTCCAAAGGCTCCCTCCTCCACCCTCAAAATTAGTACCGAGGATTCACCTCCTTTCCAATATCTTCAGAATATACTATTAAGTTGAAATCATGCCTTTAATGTCTAGCGCTACAATCCTTGCACTACTTGTTATATTAGTTAACAGTTACTCACTTGTTGTTTCTGGGCACATTCCGAGTGTGCTTCTTTTAGGTTTTAAACCTGTACAAAAATTACCTACAGGAGAATTCTAGAACATAGAAAATAAACAATGGAAATAACGTAAAACATAAAATAGATATACACGGAGATGTTCCCCTGGATCCCAAAAACGGGACTACCAGATCGATTTTTCACTATGTTTCATTCAATGCTACAATACATATATATACATGTCGAAGCATTCATAAACCCTAATCCATTAACCCTTGATTAGAGCATAACCATAGTTCCCTTGACCAGATTTACAAAATACCATGGGCAGAAAATCATCATGTCCAAATGCATGTGCAAAACCTATGCCCAAAACCATAGGTGGGCCCACCAACCTAATATAGGGTCCAAACATTTTTTCATTGGGCACTGCCTTAGACCTTGTGTATGGGGTCTATTGCCCCCATCAAACCCCTTGATAGAGGGGGTTGTTCCCCCCCTATGACTCCCTTGTTGTGCCCGATGCAAAGAACAAGGGGGGTTATCGCCCCCTCTGTCACCCCTCCCCCCTCCCACACATGCGTCTAGTAAGGGAAAGAATATAACACACACCCAAGCCTTATAGTCCCATCCAAAAATGTTATTAACCAAGAAAAACAATATTCCTTGTCCTTCCCTTCCCTGCTTCCCAATCCCTCACGAAATCTAGTCACACCCTTTTGTGTAGTCCTTCACCTTCCAAGTTCAGGAATCCCCTTCTATTCTTCCTTTTCCCTCGAGTGATTCATTCCTTGGAAAGGTTTCCTCACATTTTAAGGTCCAAAAACCAATGCATACCCCTGTATCAAAACCAAGGCATAACCGTGGCTCAAAATCAAGGCAAAACCCTTCCTAAAAACCATCATATTGGTCATAACATACTTATGGAGATCAACGAACACTATTGGGTACTAGTGTTTCATAATGGCCTTGCTCCTAAATTTCTTTCCCAACATATTGTCCCATGATCCAATTCCTTTTTCTGCTACTGCTAACACTCTTACAACAACTTCCAACCACCTAATCTTAGGCATTTCCATGCTTTCCTGTACCAAGCACATAATTTCCATTAGACTCAAAAGGAATTGTAATAAATTCAAATCATACCTCATTGGTAGGTTTTCAATAAGGTGACACTTGAAATTCTCTTTGATTCCTATTGCACCAAGTTAAATTAGCTCCTTGATCAAATCATCATATCAAAAAATATCACATCCAGTTAGCTCAAAGTCAAATATAAGAAATTAGAACCCTAGATTATGTTCATAATTTTTTAAATTAAAAATTGAGATAAAATACTAATACTTTTCTTCAAATTTTTCTTTGCCTCTACCTTTGCTCTTTGTCCTTTTCATACACACACTAGATTTGTTTCCAAACCCAATAAGTACCTAGTTCCTTCTCTTCTCTTTAACCATGTACATACGTTGGTTAAAATTCCAAATCCAATAAGAACCGAGTGTCTTCTCTTCTCTTTGACTGTGTACACACACTGGATCAGTTTCCAAACTTGGTAAGCACCTAGTGCTTTCCCTTCTCTTCCATATGTAGGATTGATTGCCCAAGGAAACGAGGGAATCCAGAGATGATACTACCTCTACCTAGTAACAAGGGAATCCCAAGAGTACAATGAATCCACACTTAATATCAACAACAAGGGAATCTGGAGATTATACCACCCCTACCCTCAATATCAGCGACAAGGGAATAAAAATACTAAGTTTCCTCTACCCTCAATATCAACAAGGGAATCTAGAGACTATACCAGCTCAACCTCAATATCAGCAACAAGGGAATCTAGATAGCCCCCTACATGCCTCTCCCAACACATTATACAACACATACACCTACACACGTTGTCCAAGAATAGTTTCACATCTACATATGGTACAACATAATCAATACACTTATCAAAACACAACATGTACACAATTCCCATGGCACAATACAAAATGTACACAACACGACATGTAAAACATCTACACAACACAACTTGTACATGTACACAATAAAAATGCCACACATCCAAAGACCACTCCATCTCTACCAGGAATTATTTCCTCTAGAGTCTTCCCCATGCCTTACAGTGTGCATGCACAACACAAATCCTGGGTCTATGGATCTATCCACTTATCCATGCTACTCTCAATATGTTGCATATTACATTGCCTCCATTCTATTGATGTATTCTTCAACATTCCCTTTTCATAGCATAAACTTGATGATAGTTACAAGCACATAATATCAAAATCATATCCACATGATACTAACATCATAGATCTCTGAAGGCCACTTTTCCCACGCGATTCCTCATAAAAATAAGAATATTTTCATGTCATTTGCCTACATAAAACAATCATCCCTACAGACCTTGTGAGACAATGGGATACATATCTATATCTATATATATCTATATATATCTATATATATCTATATATATATATATATATATAATATATATATATATATAGTCATTAGCATAATCATTACCACACACAATTACTAGTTTTCATAAGGTCAAGGTTAAGAGAACATCATTTGTATGTGTTAAGCATGCACAACATTCATAAAATTTCTTCGCAACATAGCCAATTCATTTTTTACCTTAGGCCCATGTACTTTACCTTTCTTGGTTACCATTCTCATGACTATCCTTCTACTTTCCACTTATCCCTATGGACCCAACCAACCCAATGGGTTGTCATATTCTTGCCTGTATATGTCCTTTATTCAGGCATCAAGCTACATCCAAGTATTATAATACTTGTTGAGTACCAATAAACTCTCTCCAAGCTCCATTAGCTTTCTTATTTCCCCCAAAAAATTCCCAAGGCCCTCAAAAAATAAGGGAAAGAAAAAGAAGAAAGATGAAGAAAAACTAGAAATTTGAACAACAATACAACACCACAAACAAAGTGGCATGTCCATGCACCAGTCAAAATAAAATCATAAATTGAGCACAAATATATCATGAAAGCACAAAAATTTCAACAGACACCCTAACTCAACCCCCATGAGTTCACAATGCTTCCAAGGGTTCATGAATAAAATCTTATCTTGATCCTTTTTCAAGGTTTCATGGAAACCTCCTTTCCCTCTGATTCCCTCCATCACACTTCCATAAACACACAATTGTCAGTGCATTAATAAATATAACAATACACTAGTTACCTCGCTTTGTTGTACCAAACACGAAGCCCTATAATTGAACACATGCACATATCATTTCTTAAGGGATTCCAATTCCCTTAGCGAATTAAGCTATAATGGAAACCAACTATTATGACTTCATCTCATTAACCATATTTGATGTAGCTTCCTCAGTCCCAAAGTGCTTCTGTACAATTAAACTAGCTATATTTCTTGGTCCGGGAACATGAAATTCTTCTGCTATAGGCGGCATTGAGGCTCTAAATGGAACTATCCTTTTGGTTCCAGCTTCCATCTCAAATATATACGCTTGGTGATATTCCTACCTATTATCAAATACTACATAGGTTCGAGGAATTCTCTGACCTACATTGCCAAAAATATATGCCTCATGCATATTGTAGAATTAAGGCCTAACACTCTAATACAATGGAAAATCCTTCCTGTGATGGTCTCCACCATAATTCCAACACTTTAATGGTTCTCTACCATTATCTTTATTATGCCACTCCACATGATAAGACCCCTACCATTTCTCAACTACATTGAACTTCTTATGAGAGGCCATAATTTCCTTCTCACCTGCATCATGAATTCTTCCTTAGTTCTCAGGCTCTTTTCCTTTAGTCTTCTAATTACCCTTCGAGTCACGCTTGCACTTTCACTACTCATAGGAATTATTGAAGTTTTTGATGGCATGTTCCAATGATTGAGGCTCATCAAACTCAATCTAGTATTTGAGTGATAATGCCAACCCACTAATGAACCTTTGTATCTTTTCTTTCTCATCCTTGAGATAAGGAACATATCTCAACAACTCTATAAATTTGGTTGCATACTCTTCATCTATCATAGAACCCATCTTGATCTCATAGAATTAATTGGAATTTCAATCATATTACCAATTAGATAGGTACTTCTTCCCAAAGAGGCTTTCAAATGCTTCCCAAGATATCTCCTCTTCCTAAAAGCCTCTGACATGATTAATATCTTCTCACAAGATATTTTTGTTTCCTTTAAGACTGAAGGTGGTTAACATATTCTTTAATTAATCAAGAAGAAAATTTTTAATCATCCCAAGCAGCGATGCTTCTGAATCTTCTGATTTATTCATTTCTCCATCAAAGGTAGGAGGCTTGGATTTGTTTAACTCTTCTGTTAAATATTCTTTCTCACTCCTCTTGTAATGATGTTGGTCATGATGGCAATGATGCCTCCTAGAATAAAAATTGGGAAAAATCTATGCATGCTAGCCCTCCTCTCTTATATACTGAAGAATTTTCCACCAATTACTATATCATCCTTATCTCTCTTGTACATTTTTTGAAACCTGCTTCCATCTACACCGTTACTCCTTTCTTCATATTTGTCTCCATGACTAGTCCAAAAATATACCTATTTCTACAAATATCGTAGGCTTTGAAGAATAATTGCATGGACCACAAATTTCTTTTCTTGCGCTCTTGCAAGCCTTTACTGTGCTTCAATCAAACTCTCATTATCCTCTTTACAAATTATGATCTATGCCTTTAGGCTTCTTAATGTATCTTCTAGATCAGGAGAGTCCCCCTCTTCCATTTGCACACCTGGTTTATCTCTGCCCACTAATGTCTCTTCCAACCTATACGCAGAGTCATATGAACTATACTAAACTATTTTTATCTTCATCCTTTGGCCTTCTATTTTCCTTCAATCTGCCATTATTAGATAAATAAAAACATAATCAAAAGAATTAAATGAGCTTACTTTTGGTATGGTTGTTGCATCTGCACATGTCAATCTAGAATAACATGGTAAATAATAATATCAAGAACTTAACTGTCATGCAAGAAATCACAATGGAAATAATCATCATGGATATGATTGCAATGTGTATAACAAATATGATCCATCATGCATGACTAATTGATGCATATGCATATGACTGCACTAATTAAGTAGCATATATCATGCACATAGCCACAATAGCTATATAATGATTAACAGGCATGAGAACAAAATGCATATAATAAAAATTTATTATCATGCATTCATGCCAATCATATAAACTTGCATGATAACCCGCTTTTGCCCAGAGGTCCAGTACTGTAAACTTTCTTTGATACCACCCTGTAACACTAGTACCGTAATAAGGTTTACAGGGAACAAAACAACTTTGACACCACCTTGTAACACCCCACCACACATTTACTTGCTTTTACAATCTCAATAAGGTAAACATGAGATAAGAGTTACTATAGATGACCCAACATCCAAGTTCTAGTTATAGAAGTTGGTTCTAAACGTCTAAAACTTACTGCAACTTCCTAGGGATACCTGATTATCTAGATGTCAGACGAATTCCATTAGTGATTCTTCCCTAAGATGGAACATTCCTTATAATTCAATTTACAACTTGAATGCATGCTTGAAGCCCTATGCACGTGGCCAAAAGGCTCCATCCACACTCAAAACCCATCCTCTATGTGACTACAACCGAGGTTTCTCAATTTTGAGGGTGTCGCAAGAAGAGTTGTTCTAAACTTTTAGGGTAGTTTTCAGACCAACTATGTAGAACTACCCAAAACTTCCCAAAACTCTATCATTAGGCTGTAGGAGTGCCCATTCTTTATTCTTGAGTCTATTCCTACTCAATCTTGGCAGATATATGATAATAATTTATAAAAACACTTCATAAACATAACACTTGTAGATTATGAATGCATATATGTTCATTCATTCGTTAGTTTCATAAGAGGTTTATTGGGAAGGCTTAATTCCTTCCTTACTAGCTGAAACAACACATATTATTTCATGCATTCAAATATATAACTAATATCCTGTTAAACCATTGAATAAAACCATCACAAGAAAACAACATATAATGAGAAATCTACCATGCATGTAACTAAGATTTAACCAAAATGAAACCATGGAAGACTAGTCATAGAATCACACACCAAATTAGAACATCTGATCATTAATGTTAATAATAAATAACACACAAGGATAATTTTAGGGGCAAATGTTCGCCCTTTGGGGAAATTAAGGGGTCTTAAATTTTTAGTGGGCGAATATTTTGTATCATAGTACATTTTTACAAATCACCTCAAATAGTCCACCTTATTTTAAGGGAGAGGGTAAAAAAGGTAAATTTAGCCCTTGAAATTAGGATTTACAACCTTCCATTCGCCCATTTTCAAGAATAGGTTTTATTTAAGTGAATCCATTCGCCCATTTTCAAGAATAGGTTTTATTTAAGTGAATCCTATGGGCCAAATACCATATTTATAAAAGAGATATGGTAAATTAATAAAAATATAAATAAATGAGAGGTATGGTAAATAAATAAAACATTTTTTATATTTACTCCATAAGTCACCTTATATACATGTAAGGGTGTAAACAAATAAAAATATAAGTAAAGTGGAGTTATGGTAAATAAATAA
>APFE031664498.1:79081-150004 GCA_000404065.3 Pinus taeda | reverse complement strand
TATACATATTATATTATTGATAAAATCGCCTTCCATTTTTCCTATATACCATGGAGATTCGTCCATTTATTATATTTATAAATTTAGGGGGGGTTCTTAAAATTTTCCCTGATAACACATAATAACATATTCATAGTGAGAACCAAGTTAGGGACTTCTTCATACTACCCAACCATATATTGGCTTAAACAGATCTTTCTTTTGACCAATTTCCCCCATTCCATATTCCAAGCATGAATATGGGATCACATTAGATATACAAAAACATAAAAAATAGGGACTCTAGAGGTTAACCTACCTCCACCCTCAATCACAATGATTTGACTAAAACTGGTACATAAATCACCAAAACCATTACAAGCTTGGATGCCTCAACATTTATTCACTATACCTAGAGGAATTTTCATGTCTCCACCTACATTCTAAGTCTAGATTCCTAGAGAAAACCATCTCCGATATCAACCCATGGTATTTTCTTGAGACCACGTTAATCGGATCCAAATCCACCAACAATCCAAACCTCAAACAAATAGAAAACCCACTATACCATGGCTATCGGGAAATGCAAAAGACAAGGCTATACATCATTATCAATCCAGGAAAAACCCATGCCAATGACAACAAACATGAACAATAAACCAATGCATAAACCATGCATTCATGTCCCAACAAGATAATCAAACATGCAACCCATTACCTGCCAATCTTCTTACTAGTTGGCCTTTACTTGTTTGATTTTGTCCCCTACTTAATACTTTAAATATCCTTCTTTTTCTCCCTCACTTTCCTTGATTTCTTGGTTGTGTCTTCATTGTGTCTAACTACTCTCTCTCCTTCTCTTGCCTCCTCCAAGTGATAAATATCATATGAATTCTTCAATGTTTCTCTCTTTTTATTTTGTTTTCCCTTTTCTTCCATTTCACTTGCATGCATATTCCTATCTATTCATCTTTATTTATTTACATAGAAACTTAACCTGAGGTTGTTACAATCGAGGAAATCTTGGTCCTCCCAAAGGATAAATAGTATTGCAATCTTGATCTGCATAAAAAATGCCTCTAACCTTCCACCTTCCATTTCCTTCACCTTTGTACTTCAGAACTTGGAATGGTGAAGCTGACACTTGTATCAATATGAAAAATTTTATATGCTAATACATATCCAACTTGAAAGAGAGAAACAAAGCCAATGCTTGAAAATATTTTATAACACACTCATGGTCAAGTTTTTCAATTGAAACCATACCCCATGCTATCCAACTAAAATTCCAAAATATAATTATGTTTCATAGACAAGTTATGTTACACATTCATCACTTCTACAAGAAGATTTTAAACAAGTGATTTACATTGGTGGCTATGATAGGCTACTTAAAAATACTTCTAACTCTCTATGGAGATTCTTGGGATGCAACTTTGGATGGAGCTACAACAGGTAGCCCTTTTGTGTCCTTTCTTGTTGCAATGGTTGCAATGGTTCTCCTACCTCTAGACTTTCCTGGCCTTCTTTTTCTCTTGATGTGGAGAGGGATCCTTACGACGAGTCTTGTTCCTCGTCAAAATAGCCTTCTTCGAACGATGGTCTCTAATGAAAGTATCATGAGGAGAGCTATCCTTGGTTCTTCCTTTGAAATTCTCACTTCCTTTTGGAGATTTTCTGCAACGATGGTCGCTTGAATGGTGTGATGTGATTTCAACTATCTCAAACTTATCACTTAAATACTCTCCTATATCTTCCTTTCTAACATTTCCAAATCCTACATGTCATGGCAATTATACCACTTGGATGGGATTCAAAATGCATTGGCCATTAACACCTAGGCCCTTGCCTTCATATCCCACCTTCTTCATGATTTTTGAACCGATACGTGTGGTGTGCCCTTCTAAAGCACCAAAATCATCATCATAATGAGAACATGAAACTGAAGGATCATTGTTTACCACAATTATTTTTTTTGAAGATATTAATGATGGCTTCGCTAAGCCTTTCTAGCACTTCAAACTTTACCAAGGCCTATTCCCTGGCTCCTAACAGAAGTTGAAATCATTAGTTCTCCTCTTTTGCTTCTAATAAAAGTCTCCTCAATTTAGCATTCTTTGTTTGAATGCTCTGGTTTATCTCCTCATTCAAACGATGAGAAAAATATGGACAAGAAGAATACTCACTTGCCAATATATTCTCATTATCTACAAACAATATGTATACCATGTCTTCCATATTATAGAAGACCTTGTAGAGGTATTTGTTATTCTCAATTTTAATTCTTTGGTTATCATTAACATTCGCAATTCACATTAGCAAAGAAGACTGCTATGATACCAAATTTAATCTAGATTCTCTATATTATTAGCATTATCCAAGATATTTACTTCAATGATGATTTCATAATTGCATCAAATATCATGGAAAAACCATATCTGCAAATACTTAAAGAATAGGCAACATAAATAAGAACATAGAGACAATGAACACACTATTTTATAATAGATTTTCTCTAGTGTCTACTACGTCTTTGGGCCCTTCTTCAATAGTGGGGAGGTCGCTTCATTCATATAATAAAAGGAAAGGAATTTACATGGAAAAATACATCATTATACCTGCATTCATAGGAGTGACTTGAAATTCAGCTACTCAAATTGCAACAACCAGAGAGCCAATAGATCTATCTCATCCTCATAAGACTTTTGAATGTAAACATGACCTACTTCTAGCAAGTTCATTCATGTCTTGAAATTCATGCCTAGAATTTAATGATGAAGGAAGGTTTTGACCATTACCCTTGAACTCCACTGCCCATATGCAAAAAATGACTAAACCATTGCAATCCTTGCAAAATTTTGCTTAAAGTGAATATAAAGTCAGCTACATTCTTCCACCTGCAAATCTGGCCCCACAAGGTATATCTTAGTCTCCTCAAAGATTCCTAGAATATTCCTTCTTAGAATTCATGCATTTCAAGTTCCACATCTTGGTTCTACATTAGGATTTTGACCTCCTATCATGGTTCCTGCATCAAGGTTCCCATCATCAAAGTTTCAAAGGGCCTCATTCTGTTCGGTCATTCATGTCTTTAGCCATCCATTGCACAAAAAATTAACAAGGTTCATATAATTTTCGTCGAGTATATCTTTTAAAGTCTTTCTTGTTGGCTCAACAACCACCATGTTATATTTAGGTCATTACCCAGTTCGCTAGTCAAGGTTCAAATCCCACTGGCCAATGAACCATTGCAATTTCTTTTCCAAAAACAAATCCCAATGACTACATCCTAATGGTTATGCTTAATATTTCATCACAATCCCATTGGAATTGTATGTAGTTTTAAACTAATAATTATTTTTATCCTTTAATTTGAAAATTGTTGCATCAATTCGAAAATCATCATCGAAATGTAGAGCCAAATTTGTATAGTATTAGGTTATTTTTTGTTTTTCATAACAATTATAATCCACCGTGTTTGTGTTGGAAGTTGACTATGTTGGCTAGTTATTAAATTCAAACCTTTACTACCCCGGTTATTCTACCAAAATAGTCATCACCATCGAATCATTCTTCAAAACCATTTAAAAATACATTGCATATCGAGTGCCAAGTGTTGAACTTTCATAGGGGTATGCTCTAGCCTCTCAAAGGGTCCATGTGGCACCCTATGATTAGCCCATGTGTTTTCCAAATCATCTACCTACATCAAAAACTTGTCATCATATGAATTAGCATGTGTCATCTATCTAGACTTCCATTTCATTCCCACTCTTTGGTCATAACACCAATTGAGATACTGACCTATCCACCTGCACGTCTACCACATCATGCTAACTATTGTACGATGGTGCCACATGGAACAACCTTGTGGTGATACATGCTGCATTTCAATTGGTCTATTTGGCAGTCTTAAATAGCCAAAAATTGGTGGCACTTCATAGGCTCTTAGGTTTCCATTTCATCGTGCTCGCATCAAGAGTGTAGGTTGTTGAGCCATCCTTCTTGACTTTGAATTTTTATCTTTTGTCCCAAAAACTTTGACTCTCCATAACTTCTGCATACGCAATTAGATTGAGGTCATGTATGCATCATTGGAAAGCTTATGATGAGATCTTCGATCTGACATTAGTTTCACTACAATCCATGGGATTTGATTTTTGAGCCTTTAAGGATCCAGCTGGATCATCGGGACAATAAGTTATGAAGAAAGGTTTCTATGTAAATTGTACCAAGACATAGGGGAAGTTAGTGGTGACTTCAAATCGGATCTACAAGATTTACCATATAGAAGATGGTAGTATAGAGAAATACGAAGCAAGATTCATGATAAATAGGTTCTCCTAGAAAGAGAGAGAATACTATAAGAAGATGTTTTCCCTAGTAGCTAGTTACACCTCTATTAGATCTATCATTTTTATTTGTTCAATGTTGTGTAGGAAATTATGCCATATGGATGTAAAGGCTACCTTCCTAATTGTTACAATTGAAGAAAAAGTGTACATGTAGTAGCTACAAGGTTTTGTGATCCATGTGAAGGAGTCTCGTGTTTGTAAATTGAAGAAATCTTTGTATAAGCTTGAGCATGAATGTAGGGCATGGTATTCCAAAATTGATAGTTATTTGATAAGCTTTTGGTTTACCAAGAGTCATCCAAATCCCAACCTTTACTAAAATGTTGAATATGGTTTCCCCATTATATTTGTACTATATGTAGATGACCTATTTGTTACAAGGGATGAGAAGCTCAAAAATCAATGTAAGAGGCAGCTCACTTCAAAGTTTTTTTAATGAAAGATTTGGGTTTAATGCACTAATTGTTAGGGGATTTCAAATATGTTAGAGACCAAATGACATCTTCCTTTACCAAGGGATGTATACAACTGATATCTTCTCGATCCTTAAAATGTTGTGCATATTCCACTGGAAAACTTTTTACAATAGATCTGATAAAATTATACTTAAATGTTCCAACTTATAAACTTTTAGTGTTCTATATCTATTTATATTTATAGAGCTATAAATTATTGTTAATAATATATGCATGGAAATTAAAATTATCTAGAAAATAAAGAATGGAAAAATAAAATCTCATAAATGCATTTGACACATGATATGACTTGGGAAACCCTTTAAGGATAAAAAGATAGATAGAAGATGAGGTCACTCTCCTCTCCTTCTTTGAATGGAGATATGGATGTGACTATAAAGAAGTATGGGTACATGACTATTATAGTGTACAATTCATCTATATTTTCTCTACCTTTTATCCAGCTTGGCTATTTTTTCTCATCTATGTCATAAATTCACTTGAGCGAAAGGAAACCATTTTTCCCCTAGTGGCCCGATTATAACACAGTTTGATAACCTACTAGCGGTTAGGTTTGACTACCTCAACTCTTAAGTAGAGTAACAATATACTCTTATAGGTTCTTCTATGTCATAATCATGTGGCTAGACCCTTATTCATCAATAACTTGGGTTGATGTGGCTTCCTCTTGAATTATGATGGTGAAAATAGGAAGGTGAAATTATTAGTGGCATAACTTTTGCATATAGACTCTGGTTGGTGCAGTTCTTATGTTATTGGAAAGGTACCTATGTGTAGCATAGGAAAATACAGTGTGGTGCTATAGTGATAAATTGTTACCGACAAAAACCATCATTTGATGACTCAAATTTCTCCCAGAATGTTTCAGAACCCAATTTTCCAAACTGTATCCCTCTAGTAAAGATGGTCATAAGAGATAATTAATCCATATTTTCCATCCTTGAAATATAAATATGGATAAAAAAAAATATGATGATACAATATGGATCACACCTCCCAAAATTCTATGGCTTTTGGTCCCAAAGGGTTTCGGCTGACTAAGCTTAGGAAATTTCTCCTCTACGTTTTCCTGGCTGTACCATTTAGATTTTCTTGGAAGTTGTCCTTTCCACCAAATCTGCCAAAGTTCATGTTGCCCCTTTGTTACAGTTCTACACCTCCTCCGTAAAACTTTATCTCTTGTCAACTCTTCCTGAGTATCCGGTACCAAATCCTCCATAGAAGGTAGGACCTATTCCTCTTCCTAATCTAGAATGGAAGGCTCATAGAGTTTCAGATTCTCTACATTCAAAAATGAGTAAATACACATACATGATGGTAGAATGAGTCGATAAGAATTATATCCCACCTTTTCTAGTATCTCAAAGCAACCATAGCATAGAGCTTTGATTTTCCTTACATGTCCTTGTAACCTCTCCTTATTCAACAATAGCCATATGATATTTCCCACCATGAACAATTTCTCCGTTCTATGTTGATCATGCATAACATTATACTTCTCCTATGACTTCTATAGTGTCTCTTCTACTTGTATATGTATCTTATTTATCTTCTCTCTAATTTTTTCAGCCCTCAAGGCATCTCTTTTAATACCTTCCCTCACTCCTCCTTGCTACTCATATGCAATGTCCAAAGGTGAAAGTGGAAAATATCAGAAATAATTTTCAAATGGGGACTCCCCTTTAGAAGTGTGGACTACAATGTTGAAACAATGTTCTATATATACCATATTTTCATGCCATCTCTTCATATGCTTTTGGTTCTCTCCCCTCAACAGTTGCACCAAAGTCTTGTTGACTACTTTTCTCTACCCATATGTTTATGGAGCATAACATTGAACCTTGATTTTGTTAATAGGCCCTTGTCGCATCTCCTTATTAAAATGTAACCATAATCTATCTCCTACCCTAAAAAATTTCTACGTCCTATGTTGATCATCCTTAGAATTATACTTCTCCTACGACTTCTATAATGTATTTTGTACTTGCATATAGATCTTCCTCATCTTCTCTATAAACTTTTTAACCCTCAGTGTGTCTGTAGTAAGATATTCCCTCACTCATCCTTGCTGGCCATATGCAATGTCCAAAGGTAAAGGTAGAAAATATCCAAAACAATTTACAAATGGGGCCTTTCTTATAGAAGTGTGGACTACACTGTTTTAAAATATTGTATATATACCATATTTTCATCCCATGTATTCAGATTATTCTTTTTGTATCTCCTTAGATGTTGCACCAAATTTTTGTTGACCACTTTGATCTTCCCATTTTAGTATGGATGGAGTTTTTTATATCTCTTCAACTTCGTGTCCATCTTCCCCCACAATGTAGTCAAGAATTCACTGGGAAATCTTGTGTCCCTATATGAAATGATGCTTCTTAGTATCCCAAAGTGCACCCAAACCCTTCCAAAGAAAACATTTTCTACTTATTTCTGACACATGGTCTCCTTCGTGGGAATCGAAACACACACCTTGTTGAACCTATCAACTACCATGAATAGGTAGTCATTTCCCTTCATGGTTATTAGTAAACCTTCCACAAACTCCATGGAAATTAGTTCCCAACAATGAGTGGGTATAGTTAAGGCATGATATAAATTTTGATTCCGATTGGTAGGAATTCTAGTACAAATGAACATGCATCCTCTTATGAACCTTGCTACTTGTTCTTGCGCATGATCCAATACACATACTTGTATAGGTAGGCCATGGTATTACCTATGCCAAAGTGCCTTGCAATATTGGAAGTGTGAACCTCTCTAATCAATTGCAATCACTCACATTTAGGAACACATAACTTATCTATCTTGTAGAGTAACCCATCTTGCATATGGCAGTTAATAGTGTTGTCACCACTGTGAACATGACTTTGACACTACAACTAAGAAAAAGCATCCTTGAAGTCCTCATCCTCTAAATATGAATTTATGTATGTATTATGGGTGAATTCTTTCATGTGTATCAAAGTTCCCAAATATGTGATATTTGATGTTGCTAGTCTCGAAAGAAAGTTAGGAAACTTTTTTATGTTACCCTTCTTGTACTTAGTAACTAAATGAAACTATTGTGGAGCCCCATCCACTTTTAATGCCTAGTCTGTCGTAGCTTACTCTAGGCCTACATGTACTATAATGGATGGTGATATGTGTGGATTACTGTCTCCTTTCTCATCATATGGTACTTCCCCTTCTTCATAACTTGCACTGGGGCATTGATATCATATTATTGTAGGTAGGGTAGTTACGAATTGCCTCATGAAATAGCTCAAAATGGTAGAATGTATGCCTCTCCCTACACTAAGATCACTCCCATAACATAACCACTCACATTTGTATCCATGTTAGAAAAATATTGTAGGTTTATTAATACCAAAAGTGGTGCTTGAATAATCTTCTTCTTTAGCTCCTTTAAATATGTCCACTCACCCTTTCCCCATAAGAAGCTCATGACACTTCCTATTATGGTGTGGATTGGTGCTTCTACCACTGAAAACAAGCCTATGAATTTCCTCAGGTCCTATGCTTACCCAATGAAAATCCTAACCTCATATACATTAGTATGCATTGGCCATTTCATGATGGCCTACATTTTGGTAGGATCTTCCTTCAACACTTCTGCACCTATCACATACCCTAGATACACCAAATATTGTTGTGCAAACTTACACTTCTTGATATTTTTTGGAAGTTGGTTCTTTTCTAATGTCTCCAACAACTACATCAAATATGAGATGTTATTTTCTCAAGTAGCACTTGATATCAATATATCATCCAAAAAATAATAACAAATGAATCTATAAAAGGGTGCAATACATAATTCACCAGTTTCATAAACATAGCCAGTGCATTGCATATACTAAATGGCATGAGTAACCATTCGTACAAGCCTTGTCTAGTTTTGAAGGAGCTCTCCTAGGTACTTCTTCTTTGAATCAAGTGTAGTGATATCCAGGCTTGAATTCCAACTTGGTGAAGTATTTTCCTTCTTGCAACTAATCAAATATATCATCTATCCTTGGTAGGGGGTACCTCAGCTTGAGCATGATTTTCTTGAATTCCTTATAATCTACACATATCCACTAAGTTTCATACTTCTTTGGAACAATGACGATGGGTGACCCACATGGTGTTGTCCTTAGTTGAATAAGACCTTTTTCCATTAGTTGCTGTAGTTGTATCTTCACCTCACTTTCTTCTATAACATACTACATATATAACCCATTGTTTGAAATGGGGAATCTATAAATAGTTGGACCTCATGCTCTACTTCTCTCTTAGGTGGTAACACTTTCACCTTTTAGAAAACATTTGTGTATGCATATAGAATCTCTCTTATATCTATATATATATCTATATCTATCTATCTATCTATCTATCTATCTATATATATATATATATATATATATATATATATATATATATATATATATATATATATATATATATATATAATATATATATATATATATTATATATATAATTATATATATATATATATATATATATATATATATATTTGTGTGTGAGTGTGTGTGTGTGTGTGTTTCTTAGTAAACCCCTCTAGCAATGCCTACACTTACTGAATCTTCTACAAACCAATTTTCTCTTAAAAACAATAAACCATACTTCTTGGTGGAAATGATCAATTTGTTTGCTTGGGTGGCACATACTAGCGAAAAGTTTTACTTTCCTTTTGTTTACATGTATGTTGAATGATTTTCCATGCTTAATTAATCAATATTGGTTGGAACATTTCCTGAATATTTCACTTCACATGTACATGTAGGGACTTCAAAACATGACTCCACATACATCAAGGGGAACCACATCTAGTCCTACTTCATAAATAAAATCATAACCAATTGCAAATCTATTTTTTCATTATTTTGTTACCTTCAACATCACATCTTTATTTACCCATCATAATGGATATGGGTTTCGATGATTGTGAACTTACAACCCCAAATTCATAACAAGCTCTTCTACTATGACATTCTCCTATGATCCTGAGTCAAACAAAGCATGGATATTGGCCTTCTTGACTTGTATCTTTATATGGAAGAGTTTTGTGAGTTCTTTCTCTTCCAAATTGTGAGGGATACTCAAATTTAAGTCCTCCTCTACTGAAATACACATAATCTTCTCATCCACATCTAAGCTTCTTTCAAATCAGTTATTCAAATTAGTGGCCTGAGATTATTCGTTTTATTTTATTTCTCTTTGTTTTTCGAGTAATGCTATGGATGAAACTTATAAAACTTCTTCCATATATGATCATCAATGTTGCATTGGTTGTAGTGATTGTTGCAATATTTTCATTGGTGTTTTGTGTTCGTTTTATTCTTATATTTTCCCTTCCTTATTCCACTCCTTAGCAGCATCCTATTCCTCTTTCTGCTTCAATCCACTTAATTACATTTTCTCTAGACCTATCTTCTCCAAGAACTATGCCTATACACAAACTCCATCCAACAATTTGGGCTTGAGTAGCATCACTTGCTCCTAAAGATGCTAGTGTAGATGCCCAAAATAATTGAGGAGTACATTTAGGTTCTTTGGGGATATACATAGCATTATGGCCATCTTTCTAAACATTATGTTGTACTCTTACAAGCTTTTCCTTGAATTTTTTCTAAAGTAGTGCCATGATATCCACTGGTCCTCTAGGCACCTAATAGGGTTAAATCATGACTTAATGTGGGTTTGTAAGTCCTCACACTTAGTCACTAGAGGCTTTCCCTCCAACCTCAGGGTCTCTGTATGGGTTTCCCACTAGTTTAGGCATGGTCATCTACTCTTAGCCATGCAAGTGAAATTTTTTGTTCTTCCTAAATTTGATCACTAAAATACACTTATAGTTGTTGCAATTAATGATTTAGCTTGATATCATGGACCTCTCTATGGTTTGGCTTGATATTAAACTCCTCCACTTCGAAGAGGGGATTTGATCAATTCACAACACTTGTACAAGGTTGATATTTTAGGAGTTAATTCTTAAGCTATTTATCTATTTCTTCCTAAAGCCCTCATCCTCCTTTAGATTTGACCTATGAATTCGAATGCCCATATTCTCTAAATATCCCAAGATTATTGCCAAGGGATGCCATGAAGAGGTTTACATTACGGTTTATATTTGCAACTTTCTATTTTAGTTGTGAGAACCTCTCCTCTATAGGATCACAAGGGTTATTCATAGATTCGTCATTCATGATTAGGGTTATATGAATTTCAACCTATCCAATCTATATCACTTGCAAATATTCACATTATTCTGACGAAAGCTTACTATTATAGAAATATGATCCTAAGTTCTCATGCATATTCCATTGGGCAAATCGTTACAATAAATCTTATTAAATTATACTTAAAAGTTCCATAATATACACTACTACACATTTATATATCCCGTTATTTTTAGATTTGTATGTTATTGCTAACATTGTATGCATGTGAATTAAAATAATTCAGAAAATAGAGAGAAACAAAACAAAATCTCACCAACATATTTGACACACAACATGACCTGAGAACACTCTTCGGGAGAAAAACCTATCTAGAATGTGAGATCACTCCACACCCTTTCCCTAAACGAAAATACGAATGTGAGTAAAAAGAAGTAGGGCCTGTGGCCCGTGGATTAAAATAGTGGAAAAATAATTTGTGTGTTCTCTACCTCTTATCCCTCTTTGCTATTTTTTCTGAGGTGTGGAAAAAATGTACTCAAATGAATAGAACCCCTTTTCTTCCTAGTGGCTCGGTTATAACACAACTCAGTAACCAACTAGTAGTTAGGATTGACTACCTCAACATGTACCTAGACTTACAATATAGACCCTTTTCATGAATAAGGGTGCTAATGTGGCGTGCTCTCGAATTATGACAGTGAAAAAAGGAAGGTCAAATTCTGAGTGGCATAACTTTTGCATATGAACTCTAGTTCACATGATTCTTACATCGTTGGAAATGTCTCTATCTATAGAATAGGAAAAATAGGTTTGGAACTACTGAAACAAGTTCCCCCCCAAAAAAATGTTATTTTATACCTCAAAATGCTCCTAGATTGTTTTAGACCCCAATTTGCCAAACTTAGTCGTGTTTGTAAAAATGGTCTTGGTAAGTTGTTCCTCCACATTTTCCACTCTTGAAGAATTGAGATGGGAGAAACATAATATAATGATTTAATCCGAATCACTTGTAGGCATTACAGATGATGGATTGAAATTCTATAGCCACACTTATGGTTATGAATTTAAACTTCTTAAGTGATTATTCTTCATATTTTTTTATCCCATGATGTATAAATAGTCTATCATATCCTTGATGTATGTGGTTAATTCATAACCAGATATATTGTTTGTCATGAACATTGATCAAGTACATGATTGAGCCTAGACATGTACATTTGGTAGATACAAATATTGTATTGAGGTGCATTGTATAGTTCGATATGGACTGAGATATGTCTCAAAAGGTGAACTAAGGTTGCAAGGTTATATAGACTCTAACTGGGTAGGAAGTGAAGTAGGAAGGAAATACACATAGCATTTTGGGTCAGTTTGGAATCAGGTATTTTCTCATGGTTTATAAAAGAATAGTTTCCATTGGCACATATTATAACAAAGTTATAACATATAATAGCCATTGATGCAATCCAAGAAGGAATGTGGCTTAAGGAATTGGTTGCAGGGTTATTGATTTAGAGTTGGATCCCACTTTGATATGCTATGATAATCAAAGTTGTGTGAATCTTTCAAAGAATAAAATATTCCATGACAAGTCAAAGCATATAGAGATCAAATACCATTTCATTCAAGACATGGTATAAAGAGGAGAACTACAACTCGAATGCATATCCACAGATGAGCATATATCATACATTATCACCAAGCCTCCTTATAAAGTGAAGTTTAAATATTTGAGAGACATGTTTGGCATGATACAGAATGTCTACCCTTGGTTTCAGGAAAATGTGATGTTTCTCCTATAGTGGGAAAATACACTACCTTTGGCTAAGGGTTTCCTATAATTTTCATGTGACGTGACTAGGTATCTTGGTACAATTCTTTCCTATGCCATATGAAGTGGCTCAGTTTTATCAAAGCCAACTATAAGAGGAAAACATCATAGATACTTGTATCATACTCATAAGACTATGGTGGTAGTATTTCCCATACCATGTGAAGTGGTTGGGTGTGATTGGTACTAATAGAGAAGAACATTTTGGAAGAATACCTTCCTTGCTAAGAGGGAATGTTGATGCTTTATATAACAACGAAAGTTATTTCCTTCTAAACAAGAATGTATAATATATATTATATCATGTACAACTATATATAGTTGTACATAATATAATATATATTACACATTCTTGTTTAGAAGGAAATAAATTTCATTGTTAGATTATATATATATATATATATATATATATATATATATAGATAGATAGATATATATATATATATATATATATATATATATATATATATATATATAATATATATATATATATATATATATATATATATAATATAATATATCACAAATATAATATATAATTATAACGAAACAATAATTAGTAATAATAATAAATAACAAAATGATATGTCTTCTTGAAATAACATGTGTATTAATTAAAAGACACCTTGACTATGTATATATTGTGGCCCTCAATTGTAATTAGAGTTCAATAAATATGTTATATATCTTATATCAATCTAATAATTTTTAATCAATCTTGGAAATGAAAAATTAAGGTTGAGAAATTTTCAAGTCTGTAAATATTGATCATAAGGAAATAATTACCATGATATGAAAATAAAAAATAATTGAATGAGTAATTCCATAAAAACACATATTTAGGCTACATTTCCTCATGTCAATGTTTTAAAGGAATCAATGGATGTTTAAAGTGGGCTACTCATTGCTTTTCATGACTTTCCAAGTTAAACTAAATTGGGCAAGGCAATGACTTTAGGGTGAATTTGGAGAAACTGACCATCCATACAAATAACTTAACAAATTCCTTCTACAAAAATGTTTCATTAGTGGTCTCAACGAGGAGACTTAAAATTAGAATACAACATCCTACTTCATGGTTGGAAGCAACTCAGAGGAATATATATGCCAAAATGGTGATTAATGCGCGTGTGCACACACACACACACACATATAGATATATATATTTATGTATGTATATATAGATATATTCATCATATCCAAGGTAATCCACAAAATAAAAATCCTACTCATCCCTTAAAGGTACAAAGTTTATATCCAGAAAGGATGGAAAACAACTAAATATCTGGACTCTAATACAATTGTGATGAAGTATATGCCCAGGTCAGAGATGAAAAGAATAAAAATGATTCCAAATTTTTATGATAACATAGTTCCTGAAGAATGGAATAACCATTAAAGAGATATTGAACCATCATTCTCTTTAAGAACCTCTAATATCCTTGCATGAATTGTCAAAAATTGCAATTCCACAAGCATTGAAACACATGGGTTACATTAAGAAATGTAAATTTATCATCCTAGTTGACAGTGGTAGCACTGAAAACTTCATTCACAAGAGAATTATGGAAGAAACCCATTGTTTTGTACATCTATTGAAAAAGTTTCAAATCATGATTGCAAATGGAGATATGATTAATTGTGAGGCTATTTTACATTACAACATCTCTTCCATAAAAAAATTTTGTTTTTGTTTTATTTGAATGACGTAAAATGCTAAACATTACATCTCTACCATGCAACAACATAGTAATATTCTAATATGTATTTTTATTCATTCAATATATAAGTAGTTTAATAACCCATATATATATATATATAAAACTAACATGAATGCTTAGCTAAATCGTAAACTCCATAAAGTAAGAGTAATTAATAATTGGACAATGTCAACTTACCTTTCCCAAGGTGTACCAATTCTATCTTCATTTTCTTATTTTATTTAAAGTTTCTATGATTTATGTTTTGTGTAAATAAGCCAAAATGCTTTGGGGAAGAGTTCCATGGTAAACATTTCCTTAAATGATGTAAAACTATAACCTTCTACAAAGATTGTGTGATACACAAGAAAGAGATTTTGGAAAAAGCAATTTAGATTGTGCACTTGTTAACATTAGTTGACTCCTACATAAAATATAGATTAAATAGACTTTTACTTTAAGAATTTCTTAACCACTTAGTATTATGCATACACGTTTATCGTAATTATTGCAAAATTTTAATTTCATTATCAATAATTAATAGCTAGATGGTATGAATTTCACTTATTTCAATTATTAATGAAATATTTTTAGTGGTAGTCAATATAGAAGGTTGAGATTTATCTTAAAGTTAGTTATTCTGTCTTACTCTTTAAGTTAATGTTATAAAATCGTATTAAATAAATTATATAAGGATATTTTAACTATGAAATGAGTTACAACTTATCTGGGCTTGTGGTATTGATAATCCATGGTATTGTAACAAATTCTATTTACAACTTCAGAATTACCATAATAAAATAATGTTCAATCTGCATTATTAGGCACATTACTATGTATTGATATTTAAATAAAGTTTTGATTTGTTTTCTTTTATTTTACTTTATTCACATCTACACAATGTGATTTGTATCATGATTTGGTGCCTATCATTGATTGATGTATATATAGATTTACCAACCTTTTAATTTATATGGCTAATCGAATACTAGGCCAAATATAAATGAGAACAGAACTAATGTACTGAATTGTATTATTTTTATTATAAAACTTTTATTAGAAAAATAATAAAACATAAATTTAAAAATGATATAATATAAAATAAAGTGATTTTCTCCCTCTTTATATATGTATATATAATATTTTGTTAGCTAGGTTATGTGAGTTTTGAGATGATTGACACGCTTAACCTATGGCTTGAGTAACCATGACCTAGGGGCATCTAATATCACGACCACCCTCTAGTGGTGAGATCTTCACCTTAGCCAATAGTGTCACCTTCCCGTATAGCATCAAGCCCTTCATGGATGAGGTATTTTGTTATGTTGCTCCTCTTGAAGCTTTTGATGTATTATTAGGCCGGCCATAATTGTGCAAGTGACATTCTTTATATGAGTCTAGGCCTCACACTATTATTATTACTTTGGGTTATAATTTGTACAAGATACTAAAGGTAACACCACTTACCACCATTTCATTGATCACTATGAAGCAATGTAGTAAGATCATTTCCCAGGCCGAGAATTTTTTTTTCTTTATGATTCACCCTTAGGGCAAGAAGTAGATTATGGCCACAACCTCCAGAAAGGGATCCTCTGAATGATAGTAAAATATGGACAAGGTTATGGAGGAGTAAAAGGACATATTCTCCTCACCCACAGGGGTACCTCTACACTGTCAGGTCAAGCACTCCATCGATTTGACCTGGGGCTTACTACTACCCAATGGATTGATCTATCGATGCTCTTTTCTGGAGAATGATGAAATCAAGAGGAAGATTAAGGAGTTGTTGTAGAATGACACATTAGGCTAATTCCATCACCCTATGGGAGCCCAATCATGTTTGCATAGAAGAAGGATGGGACTTGGGGCCTCTTTATTGACTATTGAGCACTAAAAGATATCAATGGCTAGAATAGGTATCCAATCCCATGGATTGATGACCTTTTGGACCAGCTTAAGGGGGCCAAATAGTTCAGAAATATTGACTTGAAGTTCGGTTATCACCAGGTACCGCTCGAATCCTCCGATGTGTGGAAGATTGCTTTCAAATCCAAGGAGGGTATTTTCGAATGGATGGTCATGCCTTTTGGGTTGAAGAATGCCCCCATAACCTTCATGAGGTAGATGGATGACATATTGTGACCCTTCACCAAATCATTCATGGTGGTGTATTTGGATGACATTCTGATCTTCATCCAAAGTTGGGAAGATCACCACCACCATATTTGATAGGTCCTCCAAACCCTACATTAGTACAAGTTGTGTGCCAATATGGAGAAATGCACTTTTGGTATGGCTCAGGTTCAATATTTGGGGTACATCATTGATGAGAGGGGTGTGCATGTGGACCCAACCCAGATACAAGTCATTCAGGATTTCCCATCCCCAAACACTCTAACAAATATTAACAACATTCTGGGCCTTGCCAACTTCTACCATAGGTTTTTTTCGGGTTCTCTCATATCACTTGGCCCTTGAGTCAAGTCACAAAGGGAGGAGTGAAAGAAAAGTTATTTTAGTCCAAATCCCAATAGAAGGAATTTTTCCAGTTGAAGCATCACTTCTACTCTGCACCAGTGCTCACATTACCATACCTACAATAACCATTTGAGATCATGACACATGCCCCTGACTATGCTATTGGTGTAATTCTTACTCACCATGGGCATCGAGTGACATATCACAATTAGACACTTTTAAAAACAATTCAAAATTATCCCACCTATGACAAAGAGATGTATTCCATTTGTAGGCCTCCCAAAAATGGAAGCTTTACATTTTGGGGAAGGAAAAGATCATCCACATAGACCACCGACCCTGCTAGTTCATATAGACATAAGGGAAGTTGTGGAACGATCACCATCATTAATGCTCCACATACCTGTAATACTTCCATTTGAACATTAATTACAAGAAGGGCAGTAGCAATAATGTTGGAGACTTCCTCAGCTGAATTTTGGTCATGGCACTAATCATCGTACTCGACACTTGTGGGGATGACACTATGTGGTGGCTGCATATTTATGAGACTGGTCCAGAATTTGGCAACGCCTACCAGATGCTCATGGAAGGCAAGAAAGTTCAAATTTTCACCTCTAGGATGCATTGTTATGCCACCTGGGACACCTCTATTTTCATGCAAGAAAGTGTGGAAAGATGATTTGGGAGGCACACTACAACCAGGTCGTTGGACATTTCAGGGTAGAGAAAACAATGGAAGTGGTACACGATTATTTTTATTTGCTAAACCTTTGATAAGATGTTGGGACGTACATTAGATCCTACACTTCCTACGCCATTTCCAAATTGACCATCAAGAATAAAGGCCTATATAATCCTATACCTACTCCTAGTCAACCTTGGTAATCCATTTCCATGGATTACATGTCGGGCCTTCCTTCTACTAAGCATGGCAATGACTTTGTTTTTGTGGTCATCGACAAATTCTGTAAGATGGCCATTCTAGTGGTCTGGAAGAAAAGTATAACAAAGGAAGCCACTACTAATATCTTTTATGAACAACTATGGGTATACTTTTGGATCCCACATTCCATTTTCTCAAATTGGGACAATGTGTACCTAAGTACATTTTGGGCAAGTCGTGGGTCGATGATGGATACCAAGCTCAACAAGTTAGTGAATTTCCACCCCCAAACTAATCGCCAAAGAGAGGTCATCAACAAGATGATCGTACACATTATCCACGTGTACAACTTGAAGAATCCATGCACATGGGATGAAATCCTCCCCTATGTCCAGCACAGCTACAACAAATTTCTCCATAGCTTAATTGGCCACAACACTTTTGAGATGGGATTGGGATTCCAACCATTATGCCCCATTGATGTGGCCATATCATTTGAAGTTACTCTGGTAGATTCGGTTCATGTCCATTCTAAAGTTGATAGGGATGACAAATTTGTTATATGCATTCAAGACATCCACCGGTAGGTCCATGAAATATTGGAAATATCCAATGTTAAGTACAAGTAGCTTCTTGTTCAGAATTAGGTGGCATATAAGGCCCAAGTGGGCAATAATTTGTTCTTACATTTGCAGAAGGAGTGCCTCGCTATGCCCCATCACAAGCTTTTACCTCTCCAATATGGGCCTCACACCATCACTAAGGCTTTAGGGGAGAATTATTTTGAGCTCATCATTCTAACATTCCTTGGCCTACACCCAATGTTCAATGTGGACCGCTTTCGACCATACTTGCCACCATTACTGGAGACATCAGAAATTGTAGAACAATTCACACCAAAAAAGTTAAACCCATATTGCATGCAACAGGCCATGACTGACTCGTTCATGGACAAACAAATCAAGAATACTCTGCAACAAAATATCCAACTATATCGGGTTGTAAAACCTAGCCAACTCATGCACCAAATCAAGTGGGTCACGAGAGACCAAATTCAACGAAAGTTCCCCATCTCATGTAGGAACTCAATGCAATGGGGACCATTGCTTCTTAAGGGGGAAGTACTAATGTAGGTGGATATTGGTGGCCACTTGTCTATTCCACTTGCACTGCTAGCATCACTTCTTTCAGTTTTTCAGTTTCCTTAATTGTACCACAATTTACTATTTTGGTAGTTTTTCGAGTCCTAAACTCCTGGTGCCGTTTTGAGGCCCTAAAAAATGTTTTTGGGAAAACATGAAAATGTAAGACATTAATTTATGATTGTAGTCAAAATTTGCAGTCCACCTATAGATATTTATAGAGAGGTATTGTGCTCATCAAACAGAGATTGTATGCCAAAGTTACGACCCCAAGAAGTTGATGTATAACAATTTACCCAAATGGGGCCCATAGTTTTGGTGCTTGATATCCTAGGGTTAGGTTCTTGGATGTTTATGGTTTTCCATTATTTCTCAATAATAAACAGGCATTTGAGCCACATTGTTACACAGTTCAAAGGCATGTAACCACCACATCTCCTCTCAGAGATAAGATACCATAGCCCGAGCTAGTTTATTTCCAACTCTATATGTAAGTATATTTCATTTCTTTGATATTAATGAAATGAAGTTTTATTTCTATTTCATCTTTGTGTATATGTGTATTTATGTACTTTATTATGTTCCTGCATAAGTCCGGATCAATATTGCCTTTTATTAATTAATAAATTGTCTTCTTATTAATGTGATCATTCATAGAAATCATGAAGTGAAAACCAATTTGAAAGGAGATTAGTTTAAGGAAACATTTTCTCTACCCGTTTGGAAGAATTAGTGGAGAAAAGTTAGTTATGATTCATTAAATTAATTAATTATTTAAATAATAAATATTTTTTACTAATAGTAATCTTATAGTTCTATATATATTGAAAGTATAATTTTGTTTTGTTGAATTACCTGTATTGTTGTAATTTAGATTACTTATTAATTTAATAAAAATTAGGAAATTATTTGTATAATATGGTTATATTATATATATATATATATATATATATATTTAAATATATAAATATTATATATAATTATTTATTTATTTATTTAGTCATTTATTAGAAAAATTATTCTAACATTCCCATTGCCATGAATCATAGGCATGTCTAGAAATATATGTGTTGGAAAACCAACTTTCAAGATGATATTTTATAATCGTAGAAGTTCCTTCAAGATTCGAAATATGGCATATGTGATTGATGTTTTCAATACAATAACGCGTGAAACATAAATGGGCCTAGCAGGAAAGAATAATCACCTTACAATAAATATATGGTAATTTTTACAAAATTAAGAAAAGAAAATTGGAATACTTAAACAAACACTAGAAGATCCCTCCCTCAACTACAAACCATAAAAAAAGAACAAACTCAAATCAAACAAAATTACTATTTGAAATTATGCACTATAATAAAATATCCATTTTGACAAAAATAATATTTTTCCTTCGAGATATATTTATTCATGTAATCCTCACAAAATTATTTTTTCACTCATTATTCCTACAACCATTCATATTCTAAAAATAGGATTAAGGGTGCAATATTGGATGGTGGGGATGAATCAACTAGTCATGTATTGTTTTAGTCGACCATCCTATATAATTTTCTTGTTGGATGATATATTGGTAATTGATATATGATAGATATCTTTGTGGCTATCTCAATGAGTGGTCACAAGTTACTAATAATGTGGATGTGCTAGTTAATGTTTCATTTAAGAAATAAAGGATTGTGATATATGCATTTCATCCAACAATTTATCTTTATATAATAACACATATTACTAGTTTTCTTGTTATCGCTCCATATATCTCGTTATGGCTAAGAAAAATATTGAATAGAGATATTGTATAGTCTACAAATACACTCGATTAAGTATCCATATAATTTCGCTAATAATAGTGACCATAAATACCATCTTAATAGCTCAAGTTATTTCACTAATAATTTTTTGGGCCTTTAATTATCATGAAGTTTATGTAGAGAACATGATTTGTAATAACCATTGAAACTTACTATGATACTTTTTATTTATTTGCTGATTTGAAAAAGTAAAAGAGTTGTGATGGAAAATGTTGTAATTATTTATCTTCCAAATCTAAAAATAAAAACAAGATATTTTTTTTGTTCCTATATTAATCCTCTAAAAAATGTGTTAAAGGTTAACATTAAAGATTAACCATTAAGTTTAAGTAAAATGGTTGAAGAATCAATTATGCATATAGGGGCAAAAAGGAAAAAAAAAAATCGTCCTTTCTCATCGAATTACTCTTATATCTTCTATAGAGGAAAAGAGAATGAAAAAAGAGAAAATTTGACAAAAGACAAACCACAACTAAATAGACATGACTCAAGAAAGATGTAATGTGTGGACTTTATATCAAGGAACTATGGGACATAAATTTCGTTACCTTGAAGAAGATTACTGGTGGGAGAGAAATATTAGTTGAACACAACTAATTAGCAGGACAATGCTAACGATTTATGAGGTGAATCCTATTTAGGATATGTACATAGTTTTCCTCACAACTAACAGTGGAGCATGGGGGGAACTAACAAAGAATCAATTCAAGGCTAGGAGGATTGTGAAAAGTTTTACCCCATTTTTAGAAGGATATTGATTAGTATTTAAGTTCTTTACTAGTGAATATCAAAGTCTATGCATTGAAATGCATAGTAAAAGTAGGAAGAGATGATATTGTAGAATATAAATGTTGATATGTTATAATGTGTTAGGTGCTACTGATTTATTTGATAAAAATGTGTTTTTTTATATCAAGAATACAATTATGTTGGGTTAACCTTCTTGTTGTAGGTGGCAGGACCTATGATCTTTCAAATTTATCCAACTGACAAGAAAATACTGTGAAAATCTCTTACAAGGGGAAAAATAAATATTAAAGTAACATACTAGATGAATCTTTTTATGAATTGTAATAAAAGGAAAGAAAATAATACCTATAAGAGGACACACACATGTACAGAAAAATATATATTAATATCAAGATTAATTTTGGGGTTTATGCATAGGTTAGTGTACAAACTTGTAAGAAACATTTAACCATTTCATGTCAAGCACATAACTACCAAGCAAGTGGAGAGTTAGTGCTTAGTGGAATGTTTATGTTCCCCATTAAAAGGATCCTCTTAAATTTCTAACCTAAAATACATATCTAAATATATAAATGTCTATAGATATCTAAGGTGCGACCATATAAATAGTTATAGTAGTGACATTTCTCGAAATAGATGTCTATATAATACCTTTTAGATTTTTACCAATACATTACAACAAAATATACATTGAGAAATAGAAGGAGTATATACAGAGCTTCATAAAAATAGAAAAATACTTTAGTAATTAACTTTTATAGCTAATAGACCTATACTTAATATGCCTTACGGATTATAAGGGAAGATTCAGAATGCTCTGCAACTGGAACAAGGATTGAAGTTGACGTTAGGGTTTTGTATTAGGATTCCATGGCAAGACATGTAGGCGGGAGCGCCTCTCCCTCCTACAGTCAGGTAGTCACAAAAGGTGGCAAGGAAGTAGGAGGGAAGTTTTTTAAAAAACCTTCGGGAAAGATTTCAGAAGAAAGAGGAAAGGAGACAGTTGGAAGAAATGAATCCCAAGATCAGGAAGGGATTCAACAGGAAACAAGTAAAGAAAAGGAGAAGGGAGGGGGTAGCGGAGAAATGACTCCCACAAGAACTACATGAGTCTATAAACCTAAATCGAGCATCATTCCTTGGGTCATATTAAGTGATCCTGTGATTCAAGTGCACAAGGACCATATGAGAGAACATGCGATCATCTACAATTTCATTGAGTTATGGCCAACAAAGAGGGCTTTATACATCTGGATCAGGAGCCATTGGAAACCCAAGGGAGAAATAAATTTGCATCTGGGATCTAAGGGCTTCTTCATAGTGGTGTTTACGAGCCTAGAGGACAAAGATAGGGTGTTTGAGGGGGGACCTACTTCTACACTATAGCAGGACTCTACATGTGTCCCTGGATGGTTAACTTTGTGCCAGAACGTGAAACATTCACATCAGTACCAGTATGGATCAAGCTATACTCTTTACCTCTGGATTACTGGCTGCCAGAGTCCTTGAAAGTTATAGGAAATAAGCTGGGGCATTTTCTCATAAAATCAGAGGCAACTCTCAAAGGTAAATATACCTCCTTCACCTGTATATGTGTCGAAATGGATCTATCTAGAGCCCTTCCATAAGCAATAATCTTAGAAGTATATGATGAAGAATGGGTGCAAATAGTAGACTATGAGCACATTCCATTCAGATGTCACAAATGTCATGAACATGGTCATCTATTTAGAGACTGCCCCACTAACAATGTGGAAAGAAATGGGAAAACCTCTGTGAACAAATATCATGAGGGTTTTACCAAGGTTAGGGGCAAAAGGAAAGGGGGTAGAAGATCTCACAAGAAGGAAAGCGAGGACATACAAACAAAAAATAATAGTTTCAAAATCCTAGAGGAAGAGGAGGAACGCAAGGACACAACACAAGTCAAAGAGAGCATTCCCAAGGAGTAGGATATGGAAACTAAAACAGAGGACATCCCAGCATAAAACCAAAAAATAGAGGAACCATAAAGCTGCATGGAGATCAGCAAGGACCAAGAGATGACCCTAAGTGAGGTAGGCACAGAAGATCATGAACTACAGGAGATTCTAGAGAGGGAAAATCTTGATCTAGAACAATTTCTAGAACAAGGAAAGAGCAAACGAGTGGAATAATTACCAAAAGAAGATTATGATCGAGTACAACAACTCTATCTATGGAGGGAATAAATGAAGGGAACTAAAGTCAAAGGAAGCCACGAAAGCCATGAGCAAAGTGGGGTTAAAACGATGGAGAACCCATAGACACTATCTCCAAAAAACCCAGGAAGGAAAAGAGGAAGGAAAAGATAGAATGATTTACTAACAGAATGTGGAAAACCACTGATTAACTCAGGTAAGATTAAAGACCTTACCAGTTACTCTTTTACCAACCTTTCTTAATGAAGCTTACAACCTAGAATATTAGGGGTTTAAATAGTAGAAGGAAACAAATAAATCTTACCAATAGAATAAAAGAAGTAAAACCAGATATGGTCTTTATTCAGGAGATAAAATGTTCTATGGAGAAAATAAGGAAAGTGCATAATAAATGGTTAATCAAGTATGATTATTTGGAAGTTAAAGCTAATAACTCTGAAGGAGGGATTCTCACATTGTGGGATCCACAAAAATTGGGAATCCTGGATGCTGAAACGTCCAGGAGCCATCTTTCTATGGTGTTTAGTCTTGTAGGGGACAAAGAAACCTACATGTTAACTAATGTATATGGCCCTCAACAATAGGCTGATAAACTCAAGTTGCTCACCTCCTTGGAAGGTCTCAGAGCATGCTATCCCAATTTACCCTAGATACTAGCAGGAGATTTCAATATGATAAGATCTCTCTCGCAAAAAAAGGCTGTACTAGATGGCTTGGGAGAAACTCTGAAGCCTTCCAAAATTTCCTCACGAACATGGGACTGGTGGATACTGAGAATATAAATGGAACCTTCACTTGGAACAACAAAATAGGAGGGGTTTCCCAAGTGACGTCCAAACTGGATAGGTTTATCGTCCCTGAGGATCTCTTCCTTGCAGGTTCAACCATCACTACATCCATTTTTCCCTTTGGAGGCTTAGATCATTGGCCAGTCCAACTAGAAGCCTCTTTTATGGGCACTCTGTGTTGGGTCCCTATAATACTAGTGATTACCCCATTACTATTGTAGTTGTACCCCTTATTAATATTGTTGTGCCCCTATTGTCCCCATATTGTTATTAATGTGCCCCATAGAATCCATCTATTGTTATTTTTGTGGCTTTATGTTATTATTGTTAGGTCGGTTGGGTTATATTGTGACTCCTTAGACTCCTATATATAGAAATGAGGTTTTGTCATTTGTATCATCCAATAATTGTTCATTCATGTAATGTAAAGGAGGTTGCCCCCTCGAAGACGCTAAATTCTAAGGAGTTGATCTATCTTTTCTATATTTTCTTGAGCTGGTTCATAACATATGTGTTTATTATTGAGAACGAAATAAGGCCACTCATAAGGAACACCTTCCTTTACCATTTATTGATCAGGTGTTACACACTTTAGCATTAAGGAAATATTTTTCTTTCCTTGATGGATTTAACAAATATAACCATATCCAGTTCACTCTTATGAACGATATAGAATAACTTTTATTTGTCCCTTGGGGACATTTTCTGAATGTGTTCTACTATTTAGACTTTATAATGCTCCTACAACATTTCAATGAGCTACGATTGGAATAATCTCTGGCCTAATTTATGAATGTGTAGAAATTTACATGGATTATTTCACAACTTATTGTGATGATCCTGAGGTGGCTTTGGTTAATCTAAAAAAGGTATTAATTGAATGCATTGTGTTAGAGAATCATATCTATTCTAATAACATAAGAGTATATCTCGAAAAAATAAAGGTAATATTAAACTTGTGATCTCCATGAACTCAAAAAGATGTATGAAGCTTCCTCAAGCATGTAGGTTACTGTCGACGCTTTATTGTAAATTTTATGCAAAGAACTCACCATTTATTTTCTTTGCTTACTAAAACCACTAACTTTATGTGGATATAATGTTGCCATAATGCCTTCAAGGAACTAGAAACAATATTATATACAACTCTCATCTTATGAGAGCCCAATTGGTCCTTCACATTTCATATATCTACATATGCTTCACACATCGATGTTGAAGTTGTCTTGGAACAAGAAGAAAATCATTATCCATACACAATATACTTTATTATTAAGAATCTCTCTCATGTATAATTAAATTACATGGTAATACAAAGTGAGTTTCCTACTATGATTCATGATAAATTTCGACATTATATTACTGGATATCCCTTGATCTCACATACTGACCACACCGCCATTAAGTATCTAATGAACAGATTAATTACTAATGGTAGGTTGGCTAGATGGTTGTTACTATCGCAATAATTCAGTATAACCATCATAAATAAGCCATGAAAAGACAATGTTGTAAAAAACTTCCTTTCGAGGCTTACCACAAACGAAAATGAGCTACTTTTTGAAGATTCATACTCTTACGAACATATTTTCTTATTATATATTAATTCACCATGGTTCACAAATATTACTAACTATTTGGTTACAAGGAAGCTTCCACTTCACCTATCTCCAAAGGAACGATAGAAGATCTATTGAAATGTGGTTGTCATTTATGTCAAACTAAGTAGAGCATCAGAAGATGCCCCACCTTTGTTGACCACAATGACATGGAAAATCACAGTTCCTTGAGAAAAACCCATCTTAGTTGGATTCTCCTCGTCATGTTGATTCCGTTGGTATGTTGCATGCCACAAGAACCCTCACGGTTTGAGAGATATGCTTGTTTAAAGTTGATGCCCCCATATTGTGGTTAAAATACCCAACAAATGGTTGATATGGCAATTTGTTATTAGTTGTAAAAATCATAAAATCTAAAGAGATATTCTTATTGAGAAGTTAAATTACATCTTTGGGCTAAAATATATCATTGATGGCATCCAAATTCCAATTAATATCTATATAAAGTCGACCCTATCTTTATTTTCGATTTTTCGCTACAATATTTTTGAAATTCAAATGTTAGCTTCCCTCCATATGATGTCGACCTACCCTCTAAAACATTTTTTTGGCCTCCATGAATATAAAGAATTTTCTCTCCACGCTGACAAGAAAAAAATTTCTTATCTCTCTAAAACTTTGTCCAACCAACATAGTCATGATCATATCTTAAGGAAGGTTGAAGAAAGGGTTTGGTTCTTTGTTATCTTGGGATAAGGGTTTCATTGTGTTCAACCCTTCTCCTTTACCTTAAAAATCTAAGGTATATATGTATCCTCAAGGACTAGCGAAGGAGCATGTGAGATTTATTTATTTGCTTGGCATTTGGGTATCGTCGAGTTTGTCAAGTGTTGTAGGTAGAAATTTCTCTTCTAAACATGTTTTGCACAGTGTAATCATTCTAGGTAGAGGCTTAATAGATTTAGACCTACGGTCTCATTGCCTAACACTTAGAATACATGGCTATTCTTCTAGGGAGAAACAATGTCAGAGAAACTTTGGCATTTATACATTGCATGAATATTTGTTGGTTTGGTTCTAGTTGGGAGGCATACTCTTGTACAACGAATTCTTGAAATATCGAAGTGGTTTGCTAAAGTTTCGATCCTTGAATTAGGGCTTCCCAGAAGAGCCTTATTCAAATTATTTTTCATTGTATAAGAATCACTTCAAGGGAAATGCAAGCGATAAATTGCAAGATCAATTTGTGTAAGGGACACCAAGAATTTTGTGTTATCTATAAGGATGTAGGTTTTGTCTCTAAGCCTCACACCTTATGGTCTTTGTTGGCCTTACCCTGTGGCATACCAAGCTTCATTTGAGGGACTCTCATAAGGGTTTAATACCTAATCTTTGATGTTGACATATCCTGAAGATTGAAATTCTCAAGCAAGAGTGGCATATTTTGTGTTGTAAGCATCTTGGAATTGTTGAGGCTTCTCAATCTAGTTAGAGTTCAGTATTATTGCAGAAATAAAGCAATCTACAAAGATGATTTAGCCTTGTATAAGATCAAGTTGAAGAATTTTTCTGAGATAATCTTGAAACAAGTTTGAGATTAATTTATACTTTGATATTATTGCAAAGTTTCCCCTATGCCCTAGTCCTGAAGTTGTCTTAGTTAGCATTTAAATCTCAGTATATATTTGGAGCAAAATATTGTGCCTTGAACAATGATATAAGGACAAGCCATGACATGATAATCATTCAATGAATAAGGTGTTATTGAAGCCACGCATTAGGTTCAAGAAGAGGGAAACATATAGAGCAATGAAAGATAAGTGAATCCTTGACAGAAGGCATCAGTACTATAGCTTAGTTTCATTGACATATCGGTTGACAACAAATTGAAGTTTGTTGATTTTTTTTTGAAGTTGTTTAGTGAACAATTTACAGATCAGAGGTCCAAGTAATTTATTTATAAATTGAAGTAGTCTAGACTATAAGAGTGGACATTATAAGGCATCTGAAAGTAAAGGAGAACATCTACAGGCAAAGGCATCAACATATTCTTGGCAGTAGTAAACATTAGCATACTTTTGAAAGCAACAAATAAGACGGAGAGCATAAAATCATCTAGGCTTGTCTACAAAGAAACATTTTTTCAAGCACAAAGTTTTTGTTAGCGAGAGTAGTGTTTTATTTGTAGCAAGGTTTTACTGTAAGGGTTTTGTTGAAATTTTTTGTAAGTGGGCCATTGTCACTGGTATGGGATCCCACAATAGTTTTTGTAATTTTTATCATTTTGAGGGTGGTAGGGTGGTGTTACTCGGGTGATTGAAGTGACCTTTAGGTTGAATCCTAAAAACACTTCAAGATGGAAAGGTCATCCTAAGGCATGTTGGGGCTTACAAGGGTGTTGGATCATCCTATTGGCAACAACTGATAAAGTCAGGTCGTTAGAGTGTCTTTCTAGTTGAAAATCAAATTATTTTATTGAGTACTAGGGATTTAGGCCTTCCCTTTTAAGATGGAGCTTAAAAATTTAATGTACTCATAAAATATTAGAGAAATAATTGGTGGTTTTTCTCCCAGAAAGGTTTCCACCTAAAATATGGTGTCTACTATCTTTTGATTTTTCCTCCACTAGTAGTTTGACAACTGGAAGGAGATCATAGAGTGGAAAAAGTCGATAGTTCTAGTACTTAATGAACACAACTATGCTTTTTGGAATGGAAGGATGAAGGAATACATTCAAGCACAAGGATTTGATGTTTGGAATGTTGTGTTGAACATATACCAAGGACCTTCGACCCTTGCTTCGAATATTGACGTCCTAAAGCTTTATGAAAGCAATGGTAAAGCTAAAATGCCATTTTAACTAGACTAATAGAATATGTATATGTTAAAGTGATTCACTACAAATTAGCGAAAGAAATTTGGGACAAGCTCTGAAATCTATATGAAGGGGACAAGAAGGTGAAGGAGGCCAAGCTCCAAACCAAGCAAGGTAAATTTGAGCAGTTGAAAATGAATAAAGATTAAAATATTGCAGCTTATCTTCTCCACGTTGATGAAGTAGTGAATGCCACAAAAGGACTAGGAGAACGAATGGATAACAAGGTAGTTGTTTGGAAGTTACTAAGATCACTTCCAATGAGTTTCGATGCTAAAGTCTCAGTGCTGGAAGAAAGAGAAAAATTAGAAAATCACAACATGGATGAGTTGTATGGAATACTTACAGCTTACGAAATGAGAATAGAACAAGAAAGTCCATCAAATAGAGAATAAACCTTCACAAGATCCAAGAAGACTGGTAAAAACAAACAACAACCAAATCCAAGCTCAAGCTGTTGTGAAGAAGAAATCTCAGATGAAGAGGTTGCTAACTTTATAAAAAAGTTGAAAAGAGGAACAAGTAAGTTCAAAGGTAAGAAATTTCAACTGTGGTGAGATTGGTCACTTTGCTTCTAAGAGTCCTCATAATAATTTTGATGATGAAGAGGAAGCTCCTAGGAAAACAAAGGAAAATCAAAGAAGATTCAACAAACAAGATAAAACAAGATCTTTAAGAAAAGCTTCTACTCAAAATAAGACAACTCCTCATCTGAAGAAGAAAACGAAAGTGATGAAGAAAATGATACAAGAAGAGTATTGTTCATGGCTAGGGACAACATGAAGCAAGCTCCGAAAGAGGAAGAAGAGGATGAAGAAGAGAATAATGAGGTCAAATTTGAAAAGGAGATTGTCAGATCTATAAAGGATCTCAAGGTTGAAGGAGGAAACATAAAAACACTGGAATCTGAACTAAAAGAAGTAAAAGAACATGCCAGAATCCTCAATAAGAAGAATTAAGAATAAAAAAAGATCATCATAAATCTTAAAGTGCAGTTGGAAGAAGCTAGAAAAAATTGAAGAATCGCTCAAAAGAGAACTGGAAGAAATCAACAAGGCAGGGGAAGATTTAGAAGCATAAATAGACTCTCTACGAAAATAAGCAAAAAGAAGAAATGTTTAGAAAAACTTTGCAAACAACTCTAAAAAGTGGATGAAATCATTAGCAACCAAAGCCCATGTAGAGACAAAACATGATTAGGTTAGAAATCAAGTTCCTTAATAGTTAAGAACAGAGATGAACAAAACTCTTATGCAAATATTATTAAAAGATCCATAAAAAAGGATGAAAGCTTCCAACATAATAGAAGGAATAGGAAGACAGTTCTTTGTAAAAAACATCACGACGCAGACCTCCCCCTCTCAAGTATCAAACTATCTTTTGTGGTGTTTGTTATTCTGGCAGAAAAATTCGACATAAAGTTGTAAATTGTCAAGCCTGTGATAGGAGCAGATACAACTTTGGAAACTACTTCAAGAATTATTATCTTAGAAATTCCTGAGAAGAATACAAGAAAAATTATAAGGAGTTTGGATACTTAAGAAATGAAGTGGAATGTCATAAATGCAACAACTTTGGACATTTCGCTAAAGACTGCAAGTTAATCACTCCACCAATAGAGACACAACAATATGAAAATATCCCTATGAATATTTGGAAGAAGAAAAATAAAAGTTGCGCACTTGCTCTAAAAGTTAAAAGCAATAAGAACGTATGGTATGTTGAAAATGACTATTCAATACACATGGTCGAAGATAGAAACAAATCTATATCTATAAAGGAAGAAAATGATGGAACAATATATTTTGGAAATGAAGGATCTGCAAACATTATAGGAACAAACACAGTTAAGCTTGGAGGCAAGGATGCTACAACAAAAGTTGTGCTACTCATAGAAAACATGAATCATAGTTTGTTGAGCGTAAGTCAAATGTGTGATAAAGGGCACACATAGTTAATTGACTCAAATAAATGTGAAGGGGAGAAAAATTTGGCAAGTTAGTGGAAACTACCACAAGGACTCCAAATGACATATACAGGTTGGATGAGACTGTAAACAAAGGTTGTTTCTTGGTAAAAGAAGATGAAAGTTAGCTTTGGCACATAAGGATGAACACAAAAAATTTGATAATCTTGTTAGGATCAATAAAAAGGAAGTCGTGAGAGAAATGTTGCAGATTTCAAAACAAACCAGCATCTCATGTATGTGTTGCAGCCATGGAAAATAGGCAAGAGTTAAGTTTAATACTAAGTGACAATACACATCAGGACCATTACAGTTGGTATGCATTGATCTATGTGGACCAATGAAGACCAAGGATTGTGGTGAACAATCCTTCATGCTGATGATTGACAATTATACCAAGATGAAAACAATCAATTTTCTGAAGAAGAAGTTTGAAGCTTTTGAATGTTCTAGAATCAACAAGGAAATGGTTAAAAATGAAACTGACTTGGAGATAAAGTGTTTGAGATAGTATAATGGAGAGGAATTCACACACAAATAATTTCAGCACCTCTGCGAGGCTCATGGCAAAAAGTGACAACTTTTAGCAGCCAAGACACCTCGAAAAAATGGGGTTGTTGAAAGGAAAAATAGAACATTAGAAGAGATGGCTAGAATGATGTTGAATGATTCAAAATTAGAGAATAAAATTTGGGTCCAGGCAGTAGATAAAACAATGTACATTTTCAATAGGGGTTTGTTTGGAGGCAACTGTGATAAGACTCCATACAAACTGTGGAAGACAGGACCAACGAACTTCAAACACTTTAGAGTCTTTGGAAGCAAATACTAGATTAAAAGGGAAGACTAAAATATTGGAAAACTTGATTCTCGGGTAGACAAAGGCATTTTTTTTGGGTACTCACACAAAATTAAGGCATACATATGCTATAATCAGAGACTCAACTAAATAGTTGAAAGCATCAATGTGTTATTTGATGAAGTTTGTGGACCAAAGGCCAAACAAGGAAGCTCATCCTCAAGCGAACTAGAGACAAAGGAAGTAGAAACAGAAACATCTAAAGAGGAACCGCCAGAGGAAGAACAATCAAATGAAGAAATAATCACCAACCAGATCATTGTGGGCATCAATGAAGGCATAGAACTAGAAGAAATCAACTGATATGCACATCAGATCAAGCACATTGCACTCTTATCCACATATGAGCCTAATAACTTTGAAGAAACTAGTCATGATGACCATTGGATAGTAGCCATGAATGAAGAATTGTATCATATTGAAAAGAATGACACATGGGAATTGGTTCCATGACCTTAGTGTTGGAAAATTTAACTAGGTTTGGTATTCATAAATGTATTTGAGTCATCATAAAATGTACTTGTCAAAAGAATAAAAAAAATAATTTTTATTATTATATCAATGACTTATTAAAGCATGGGTTTCATGCTTGGGTCATCATTATATTAATCAAAGTCCCCATTGTGGACTCCTAGGATTAGTATTGAGTTTATAGAGTCATTTTACATTCAAAGAGACCCTTCTTGGGATTTTGAATCATGTAAAAAGATTTACTATTGAGTCAGATATAACTTATGTAACTTCCACACCAAGTCGACCTAGAAGATATCAAGTCGACCTCACTTAGAGCCTATAAATAGAAGTAAGTTGAATTCATTTGGAGCAACTCGTCTCAAGCTAGTTTGATATCTCTAAGATAGTTGGAGAAGTAAGAAGTGGGTCTAAGGAAGCAAAAGGAAGTTCGATTTGGGTCAAGTCTAAGGAGAAGAAGAAAATCAAAATTTTGGAGCCTCTCTCTCTCTCTGTTTCGTGCCCTAGTTTGGGAGATCGAAGTCTTCCAAGTTTTTTTATTTCCTGATGCCGAAAGTTTCTACATAGTCAAAGTTGTTAGTAAGGAAGTGTTGCTAGAAAGAGGTCGAAGATTTGGGAGGATGACTTGGTCTGGAGGGAAGGTTCAGTCTTTGTCTAGGGTGAAGAGTCTCAAAGAATATTATTGAAAGGAAGAGAATTCTTGACTAGGTTTTCCCCTCGAGGGGGAGTTTTCCTTGGCATAGTGCCTACATCTTGTGTCTCTTGTTTTGTGGTTTTCATACACACACAATATGGTAATAATTGATGAAAGATAAGATAACAATATGGTAATACTTGATAAAAGATAAGATAATAAAGAAGTAAAAGAAGCCAACATAACTCACAAGTAATTATCAAGTAAGGGGAATCAAACCCTAATCTATTTTCATTGATACTCCAACATGGTATCAGAGCTAAGGTCAGGAGAAGTTGAAGATCACTTTTTTGGCATGGATTCTCCCACTTTGATGAACTATGTAAGAATGGGTATCAACATTGCTGTAAGTTGGATCAAGAAGGTCATCCATTACTTATTCAACAATGTCAAAAGTCAAGGATTCTTAACTGCTCTTACAGGTTCTTGTAATGATGACAATGCATGGATCATTAATAGTGGAGCATCAAGACACATGATAGGATAAATTAAACAACTTCATACACCATCGAAGGAGTCATATTCTCATGCAGTGGAATTGGGTGACAACAAAAGCTATGTTGTTAGATGCATGGGATCAACATCATTGAAGCTGGAAAATGGATCGAAAATGCACGTCAACAACATTTTATATGTTCCAGGTTTGAAAAAGAACTTGCTTTCTATTTATTGTTTTGAAGAAAAGAGGAAAGAGTTTCTTTTGTTGATGGAAAAGTATTGATTTGGGGAAAAAAATCTAGCATTGATAAAGCTACAGTTATTGGAGTTTGTGAAGGAGGCCTTTATAGAGTCACTACAACACCTCCTCAAGCTTTGGTTCATATGGAAATCAATCCCATTGAGCTATGGCATAGGAGTTATGGCCATATACATTATAAGCACATCCCTACTCTTAGTCAATTGGTTCATGGAATCCCAGATATGAAGTTAGATCATGAAGGTGTGTGCAAGGGATGCTCTTTGGGAAAACATATAAGAAATCCATTTCCGAATAGTGAAACTAGGTCTAAAGAGATATTAGACATCATACATTCTAATGTGTGTGGGATCATGTCTGACAAATCACTTGTAGGTCATCTCTACTAAGTAACATTCATTGATGACCATTCTAGAAAGACATGGCTCTACCTTCTCAAAACAAAAGATGAAGTATTCAATAAGTTCAAGGAGTTTAGGTCCAAAGTGGAAACCCTAACTGAAAGAAGGATAAAAACTCTAAGGTTCGACAATGGTGGGGAATACACTTCTAAGGAATTGATTGCATATTGTAAGGAAGAAGGTATTGAGAGGGAGCTCATTGTTCCCTATTATCCCGAACAAAATGGATTGGCCTAAAGGAAGAATAGGTCAATTGAAGAAGGAATTTGAATTAAGCTCCTCGATCAAGACCTACCAAAATTCTTATGGGGAGAAGCAGAAATGACAGTTGTGTACATTCAAAATGGAAGTCATCATAAAATTCTTAATAATACAACACCCGAAGAAGTATTCACAAAAAATAAGTTGAGTGTGGACCATCTCTGAATCTTTGGAAGTCCAACATACATCCATGTTCCAAAGGACAAGTGAAAGAAGTTGGACTCTACAAGTAACAAGGGAATATATGTTGGATACAGTCTCTCCTTAATATCATATCGAACCTATATTAAGGAAGGAAGACATATTGAAGTAAGCAGGGATGTCATATTTGATGAAAATCAAGCATACAAGAAATCAAAGGATATTACTATTGACTCTAATGACGAAGAAGTTCCCATATTTGAAGAAGAACAAGTTCATCGTGAAAACCCTACTACAAATCAAGAAGAAGAAGAAGGACCAAGTGAGCCTATTCAATCAGTGGTCATCCCAACCACAAGGAAAAGAAAAAATTGGTTAAGAGCTACATTAAAAGATGTTAAAGGACATGAAGTTGTGAAAGGAACCTTCGGGGAAAGTAAGAAACCAAAAATATATTTTGGTTATGTTGCATACATGACACAGTTAATTGCAGCCAAACCATCTACATTCAAGGAAGTTACTCATCAAGAGGTTTGGAAGAAAGAAATGCAGGAAGAATATCAACACATCATGAAGAATGGGGTTTGGGAAATTATTCCTAGACCCAGTGACAAATTAGTTGTCACCTCCAAATGGATCTATAAGATAAAACATGTTGTTCATGGAAGATTAGACAAGTACAAAGTGAGATTCATTGCAAGGGGTTTCTCTCAAAAGGAAGGCATTAATTATGAAGAAGCCTTTGCTCCCACGATAAGGTACATTACCATTAGATCTTTGGTTTCATTGGCTGCTATAATGGGTTGGAGTATCCATCAAATGGATGTGAAGACCACATTTTTGAATGGGACCATTGATGAGGAAGTGTATATCGAACAACCCGAGGGCTTTGAAGTTAATAGAAGGTACTCTCATGTTTGCAGAGTTAAGAAGGCCCTATATGGTTTGAAGCAAGTACCTAGGGCATGGTATGCAAGGATGGATGCATATCTATGTAGAATTGGGTTAGTGAAGAGTTTTCTCGATTAGAATCTCTACATCAAGATCGTGAATAATGAGCTTGTTGTTATTCTACTATATGTGGATGATCTATTCATCCAAGTGTGGAGTGAAGAATTCAAGAATGCAAGAAAATGTTGGTAGTTGAATTTGAAATGAAGGATCTAGGACTAATGCACTGTTACGTGGGTCTAGAAGTATGGTAGAGACTTGGGGAGATATATTTGGGGCAAGGAAAGTGCATCATCAAGTTGTTGCAGAAATTCAAAATGATGGATTCCAGGTCAATGACTACTCCTATGATCACAAATCTCAAGAAGTTGAGGGGCTCTGGCTCTAGTCTCATGGATCCTACTTCCTAGCAACAATTGGTGGGTTCCCTAATGTATCTAGTAAAGACTAGGCCAGATATATGTTTTGTAGTAAATATTCTTAGTCAGTTTTAGGCGGAGCCTTGTCATGATCACTAGATAGTTGCCAAACATATATTAAGGTATCTTCATGGCACTATACATCACTGCCTAAAGTATGATAGTAATCAATTCAATCTATTTGGCTTCACTGGTTCTGATTAGGGTGGTAGTGAGACTGATGGAAGGAGCACTACCAGAGGATGTTTTAGTCTGGGAGCTATTATGAGCTCATGGATGAGTAGAAACCAAGATCTCGTTGCTTTAAGTAGTGCTGAGGTAGAATATGTGATTGCATGTGAAGTAGGAAAGAAGGTTGTTTGGTTAGGGAAGCTTCTGACATATTTGTTCAAGAAGTCTTTGGGTCCTATTGTGATTTATTGTCACAAACAAAGTTGTATCAAGATGTCTGGAGATCCTGTGTTTCATGCTAGAACAAAGCATATCAATAATAAGTTCCAATTTATTAGGAACTTGGTCCAAGATGGGATCATGAAGTTGGAGTATGTCTCAACAAATGAATAGGTAGCAGACATACTAACAAAGACTCTTCCTAATAAAATGTTTGAATATCTAAGGAACTTGCTTGGTTTAGTAGATATTGTTTATTGTATTGATGATACAGAATTGGAAGATATTTTTTGAGGCTTTGCAAGTGAAGCATTTACTGGGAGGACATATGATCGACACTTTGTGTGGATGTCTAGGTCCCAAAGTAGGGAAGGTGGTGTGGGTCATAGAGCTCTGACCATGGATACACACCTAGGTTCATTGGTTGGTGATTAGCAAGTAAGCTTGATGGTACCTAGAGAGGCTAAAAGATTGGTTCAACCTTATTCCCACTTGGATATATTTCCATGGTCAGGAATCTAGTTTGTGATATTTAGGTGCCTAAATTGATGAGAAACCAATGAATAGATTTCCCTGGTCAGGAATCTAGTCCATGGCATTGAAGTGCCTAAAGTTCTTCGTTGTTCATATAGTTTGAGATCTTCCCTTATATTTGTATATTATTAATATCTCCCTAGTTAAAAGGGAGTGTTGGAAAATGTAACTAGGTTCAGTCTTCATTAATGTATTTGAGCCATCATAAAATGTACTTGTTAAAAGAATAAAAAAAGAATTTTAACTATTGTATCAATGACTTATTAAAGCATGGGTTTCATTCTTGGGTCATCATTATATTAGAAAACTCCCCATTGTGGACTCCTAGGATTAATATTGAGTTTATAGAGTCATTGTACTTTCAAATAGACCCTTCTTGGGCTTTTGAATCATGTAAATAGGTTTATTATTGAGTCGAATATAATTTATGTAACCTACACACCAAGTCGGCCTAACAACATCAATTCGACCTCACTTGTGTAGGTTTTAACCCTGTATAGAAATTACCTACATACAAATTCTAAAAAGCATAAAATAAACAATGGCGAGAGCATAACACATAAAACAAATATACACAGAGATTTTCCCCTAGATCCCAAAATCGAGACTACTAGATTGATTTTTCATTATATTCCTTTCAATGTTACAATACATATTTATACATGTCGAAGCATCCATAAACCTCAATCCATTAACACTGGATTAGAACATAATCGTAGTTCCCTTGATCGGATCTACAAAATACCATGGATCGAAAACCATCGCCCCCAAAACCATGTGCGGAAACCATGCAGAAAACCATAGGTAGGTTTTCCCACCTAATATAGGGTCCAAAAAAAAAATCTTGGGGCGCTGACCTAGACCCCATAGAGGGGGGATACCACTCCCCTCAAACCCCCCGTACAGGGGGGGTTGTCGCCCCTGTTGCGCATCGGCACAATGAAGAGCTAGTCGTGGAAAGAATATAACACAACCCAACATTCTCCCACTTGTTTTCTTTCAGCAGGGGGCCATAAGAGAGATTAGTTATTTATCCAACCGTACAATGCCCATTGTTTCTCTACACCAAGAGAACTTCTCAGAGCTCATAGATTTTGTCAATGCATCAACAGTATTCTTCAAAGTGTCCACCTTTACCAGCAACACCTTTTTGTCTTCTATCATATCCCTCACAAAGTGATACTAAACATCAATGTGCTTTGTATTTGAATGGTAAGCAGGACTCTTTGCCAATAAAATTGCACTTTCGCTGTCACAATCTATCCTTATAGCTCCCTGTACTAACCCCATAATTGAACACAATCTCTACAACCAAAATGCTTCCTTGCTTACATGAGTGGTTGCCCTGTATTCTTCCTTTGTAGTTGATAGTGCTACTACAGATTGTTTCTTATTCATCCAACTGACTGGACCTCCAAATAGGTTAAACACATACCCACTTGTATATCTTCTCTGATCCATATCCCCAACCCAGTCTACATCAACAAATCCATAAATATCCAAAACTCTATCCAATCTTGGTCTTCATTGGTAGTACAAACCATAATCACTAGTGCCATACAAATACTTGAAAACCCTCTTCACTGTTGTCTAATGCCCCTTCCTTGGTTTTGACATAAACCTGCTCAATACTCCCAATGCATGTGCAATGTCTGCTCTAGTACAGACCATAACATACATCAGGCTACCGACTGCACTTGCTTATGGAACACGAGACATGTCTTCTTCCTCTTCTTGTATCTTGGGACACTGTTCAACAGATAACTTTACACCTACAGGAATAGGAACCTTCATTAGTTTACTATCCTGCATATTAAACCTTTGTAGTGTTAGCGCTCAAATCTACCTTAGGCTAAAATAAGGTAAAATTCGAGGCCACATCAAACCACGCTCAGCCTCATAGCTGCCCTACGAGGACAGGAGAGGGCTCTCTCCGAGTCAATCTGGGCAAAAGGTAATCAAAGAGGCTCAAGATGACTAAATTTGCAACTGATATTAGGCTAGGTATTAAGTGCAGGGGTTTGATTTGATTTTGGGTTTTTTAGGGTTTTGTTGAAAACAATAGGAAAGGCAATTCGGGCTCGAGGATGAAGCACAGTTTCTGCAGAGATCTGATTGGGGCAAGGAAGGCAATCGTTTTGATGTTTTAAAGCAAGTGAGATGGGTAGATCAAACTAGTTAGGAGATAAGTAGAGAAAGGAAGTCTCAAGGATTCTCCTTAAACTGAAGAAAACATGGAAATTTAAACAAACTTAAAGGTAGAGCATAACCATCGATGGATTCTACCTTAACACTTCATTTGTTCAATTGCAGAAGATGAAAGAAGGAAAATGATACACGTAACAACTTACAATTACTGAAATAAGCCACATCAAAAAAAAAAGCCACATGGATCCCAAAAAAGGCTCAACCTGGTTTCTTAGCCAACAAATGTAGAGAAAAATGTAAAATAGTATGCAAAGCATCCCAGAGTCCAACCTCTCCAACTCTGAAAATGAAAGTGAGAAATTACATCATAATAGACCACCAACCCCTTTCCTTGCCTCTAGGGGTCGAGATCATCATTCTAGGAGCTGTTTCAACCAACTCTAAACAAAGCACTACAATCTAGGCAGTCAAAACAACTTGCCTCTATAAGCTAGGAAACCAATTCATTCATTAAAATTTCACCTTTTAGTGAATGAATCTTCTAGAATAAGTAACTAAGTGTCAAAATAACATCATGTTTCATTAATTACATCAATAGGAGTGAAAAATCACATCATAAGTCAAAACTGGTCAAACTGGCTTCATTTCTTGAGCTGAAGATGAAAATTGTGCCAAAAAACCCTGTGCGTCGTGCGCCTGAGCCCTATGCACCGCGCGCCTTTCCACATGTTTTTGGGGCACTTCCTGGCATCCAAATTGAGCTCAGGTTGGCTTGTTAGAAATCCCTGGATGTCTACATTCCAACCCAAGTGGAATTTTCCAATTTGGCATCCATTTTCCCCTCCAAAAGTGCATTCTCCCGGAAGTACTTCCTGCTGGTGCAAAAGGTGGTAGAAAGGTGATTTTCATGGTGTTTTTTAGCCTTTTGGTCACCCAGAACTTGATGAAATTCTTTGGAAATAGTTGAGCATGTATATTTCATCATGACAAATCCAAAACTACAAGCCATTTGTGATTTGGACCTCCCAATCTTACGGGTCACGCGCGGCGCGCTACGCGTTGAGCCAAAAAACCTGTTTTTAGGACAAGATTTTCAAAATGTCAAAAATTTCTACGAATTTTCTCAAATTCGGAGTGAAGACCCTCTATCATGTATTGTGCCCCGCCAATGAAGCCTTGGCCAAATTTTGGAGTGGATCGAGCTTTTTCTGCCGTTTTAGTGCCTTGCTCAATCGCCTCTTAACGATCTTCATTTTCGCTTTGCAAACATGCATGCGAGCCCAATAGTGAGTTTTCATATGACGAAGCATGTCCTTGTCTCAACGAGACCCCTTCCACCCTGGGTGGAGATAGTACTTGTCGTGTAGATGTAAATAAGGCCCTGTGGCCTCGCTGATATGTCACATATGGAGGAGCACTTATATGCTCAGTCTCAGGAATGTTTGGCTGGTGTGAAGGCGCTCCCTCATCATGAACTATCTCGGGAGGCGGCTGTAACACTGAGAAGTAATCACGAGAGATGAAATCCTCCCAAGTAATGCCCTGATGTGCCAACTGATGCATCACTATGATTTTGATCAATGCATAATGATATATGCTCTTATGCTGATGTGCTGGGCTCTTCCTTTGTACTAAAGGCACCATCCTCTCTATGTTGCAACACATGAAAACGGAATGTTCATCATACCTACCCTCGTGAAATGCATCAACAAACGGACATGGTGCGCATAGAGACGCGAGAATCTACCCTAGCAACTGAAATATCGAATGATGAGTTTCATCAATGGTGCAAACTCATCTCTCAGGAATCTGAAAGGAAAAACTGCGCTCAAGTGTCTCATATACTCGGGTTTGATATATGGCTCATAGTAGAATCTTTCTAACAGCTAGCGTTTACTCCATTCCTCCCCTACATTTGGTATCCCGGTGGCCTGAGAAATAGTCTCAGGTGACAAGGTGAAATTCACTCCGGCAAGGTTTACATGACCATCATGTAAATGTAGAACAAATAAACGGACTAGTTCCCGATGATGCTGAGTTTGTGATATCATCTCACAGTATTGGAAACCTGATTGATGCTGAAAACAATCCATTGCAAGTGGGCAAGCTTGCAATTGAGCCAAAGAAGTAGGCTCCTCCCTGACATGCTGACCACTTTTTCCACCTTTGTGATACCTCCGTGGCACATTTGGCACATTTACCTCCGGTGTAGAATCACTGTCATATTCCTGCTCATAGACTGACTCGGTCTCTGACATGACTAAGATAGCTGGAATATATATGATGATGTATAAACTGTGTGTACAATTGATTGTAAAATGTTCTTTTCTCTAAAAATGCTGTGTCCAAGGGGACACAAATACACAAGGGAATATTAGGTAAGGGAAAACATTAGGGAATTATGGAATTTGGAAATAAAAACAAGGGAATTATGGAAGGGAAGGGAAATGAAAATCTTGGATTTTAGGGTTTTGGGATGTTAGGTAGGGATAATGTGTTTTTAATAGGGGGTGAGGGACTAGGATTTGAGGGATTATAGTGTAGGACCAATGAAGGAATTATTGGGGGAAAAATAATGGTGAATTTGGGAATGGGAAACAAAGGGAAATGGGAAAAAATGATAACCTTGGTTACACTCTGTTTTTGAAACCTTACAACAATTTTTTGCATTCAAACCCTATAGCAATTTCATTGACAAAGGAGGGCTTTCCACTTGGATTTCTAAGGCAAACATATACATTAACCTTTGAAAAGTCAAGCACAAGTGATGGATGTGAGCCTACCTGCAAATTTGTGCGGAGAGGAGGCAAGTTGATGTGTTCCCAAACAAATTTCGGGCTTAAACCCCAGTGCGCCGCGCGCCTCACCCAATGCGTCGCGCGCCTTTGATGCGTTGCACACGTGTATTTTTACATTGTGTTTTTGTGCTTGATGCACCGCGCACCCAGTCCAATGCGTTGTGCGCCCCTGAAACTGCTCCAACTTCCTCACAAACTCACAATTTCGCTTTGGAATGGTGTTCTTCACTCTTAGCATGTGGAATGAGTTGAAAATGGTGTGAAATATCTTTATAAAGACTCCCTTTTGATTTTTGCTTGGTCCATAACCCATTTTGTTATGTTTTGTCATTGACACTTTTTCAAGATTAATAGACTTCTGACCTTTTTGGTTTCCTCCTTAAATTTGGTTGAAATAATGGTTTTCTTTGACAATTTTTTGTAGGGATAGCTGTGATATGATATGGCAAAGGAGACCAAGGCTGCGCTTGGACAATTCAAGAACTGAAATTTTTGAAATTTTTTAACAAAAATGAGATGACAACTTATCTTCAAAACAGAGTTTTGAAGAAAAGTCCTAATTTATCTATATGATGATGAAAATTATTGAGGTAACCATCTATCAAGGTCATCCCTCTGGCCTGCTGGGCTTCTTAGACTTTGGAAAATAAAATTGACTCAACCTTAGACCTAAGACCGAGAACCATTGTTATGATCTAGAAATTTGAAACAGGACTGTAAACAATCTTTCAAGACTTGGTTTTATGAATAGACTTGAACCAGCAGTGCCAAGCACGAGGGGAATGAGTGACACAAACCATTCCGTCAGAGTTATGGCATGCCTAATGAAATGCAACTGATCGAATGTGATGGTACACCTAAACATGAAATGCATAAAAGAGCTTTGATCTCTGATGGAGGGATGACTAGACCGACTCTAACATGTAGTATTATCTCGACATACTTCCTCTGGTTTAACCAAAGCTTCCTCTTTGCCCAATCTCTTTTAATTTCCATGCCCAAAATATAGTTTGCAACACCAAGATCTTTCATGTTGAATTTGGAGGAAAATTAGGTCTTCAAATCCTAGATAATTTCTTTGTCATTTCCAACCAGCAACATATCATCCACATACAAGACTACATGGTCACTAATTAATTTAAAATACACACAATGATCTGCTTTTCTTCGAGTGAATCCAATTCCTCGTATAAACGTATTAAATTTCTGATACCACATCCTTGGTGTCTGTTTTAACCCATACAAAGGCTTTTTTAACTTGCATACCAATTCTTTCTTACCCTTCACCGCAAAGCCTTCAGGTTGCTTCATGTAGATCTCTTCTTCCAGATCACCGTGAAGAAAGGTTGTCTTCACATCCATCTATTCTACCTCAAAATCAAAAGCAGCAACAACAGATAAAAGCAATCTAATCGAAGCTACCTTGGCAATAGGAGAAAAAATATCACCAAAATCACTTCTTGGCACCTAGGAATAACCTTTTGCTACTAATCGAGCTTTATATTTCTCGACCTTTCCTTCTACATTCGTCTTCTTCTTGAACACCCATTTGCTGCCAATGGGTTTCCTTCCAGCTGGAAACTCCACCAAATCCCAAGCCTCATTTTTGTGCAAAGATGTCATTACATCAACCATGGCCTCTTTCTAGATTTTGCCATATTTTGAATCTATAACTTCCATCACAGTTCTAGGATCATCACATGTAATAGATAAAGAAAAAATTGAACATAAATCAGATGGACTATACCTTTCTGGTTGCCTTCTTTCTCGAACTGATCTTCTCACAACCGGAGTTTGTGGCTTTTCATCTTCTGATTCCTCTTCTACTGTAGAGTTGGATTCTTCCTCCTTAAGCTCAAACTCTATCTTCTCGGGTTCCTTTGGTTGGACTTCATGTTTAATAACATCTTTCACCTCTCTGAGCACCACACCTCAATTGTACACAACCTTCCTTGTTACTAGGTTCCAAATCTTATAACCCTTTAAACCATCCTTATACCCAATAAAGATGCACTTTTCAGATTTACTATCCAACTTTGTGTTTTTCCCCTTTGGAACATGTACATATGCGTCACATCCAAATACCCTCTGATGTGAAAGAGAGGGTTTCTTACCAGTCCATACCTCTTATGGAGTCTTATCCTCCAACACTGATGAAGGTCATATGTTGACCAGGTAACATGTTGTCTCCACTGCCTCTATCCAGAATTCTTGTCCTAACCCAACACCACTAAGCATTCTTCTTGCCCTTTCCAACAACGTCTTGTTCACTCTTTCTGCAACTCCATTTTTCTCAGGTGTATATGGAATAGTCTTCTGTCATGCTATACCACACTTCTTACAGAATTTTTCAAATTCCTTCTTGCAAAATTATCCACCTTTATCTGTCCTCAACTCCTTTATCTTCTTCTCTGTCTAGTTTTCCACCAGATCCTTAAATTCTTTAAACCTATCAAAGACTTCAGATTTCTTCTTGAGGAAATATATCCATGTATTCCTTAAGAAGTCATCTAAAAATGATACATAGTACACAGACTTACCTAGTGATGGAACCGACACAAGTCCAAACACATCACTATGCACAAGCTCTAATATCTTCTTCACCCTCCTACCACTAGAGGGGAAACCCACCCGATTCTGCTTCCCATATACACAATTTTAATAGAAATCAAAATCCAGATAACTATTACTCATACCTTCTACCGTACCTTTACCATGAAATATTCGAAGGCCCTTCTCTCCAATATGTCCAAGCCTTTGATGCCATAGCATGGTCTTCTCTCCAAAGACCACCATATTTTCTACTCCACTTTCAGGAACCACAAAACTATTGCACCCATCAATAACAGTGCTACCTTGTAGCTTGTACATAGTTCCAATCTGTTAAATTATGGTATGTTCTATGCTTAGAGAAGTTTACTTATATTTCTTATTATTATCCACACATTAGAAATCACATGTACATAAGTAAAGTGTGGATAGAACATTAAACGAACAACAGAAAACAAGCCAAGACAAAAGACACAAGATGTGGTGGCTAGCTAGGGAAAAACCCCAATATGGGGAAACCTTTTGATCAAATCTTCTTTTATCTTCAATAATTTAGTAGAGAGAAAGAGTACAAAAATCTGATTTATATCAGCAACAACAAACCCTAGATTAGTGGCATCAACATCAGCGACATCAGCATCATCAACATCAGTATCATCAACATTAGCGGCATCAGTATCAGCGGCATCAACATCATTGGCATCAACGACATCAGCCCTAAACTAGGGCAGTCAATATCTTCCAAACCAGAGGTCAGATCACCTCGATTCCTGTGCCAAAAGTTGCAGATTTCCAAGGAGAGTCAGCTTCACCTACTGCGCAGTCAAGAGAGAGAAAATGCTGGTCAAAGTTCCAATATGCAGTTTGTAAACCCTTAGAAAACTGCATCGTTCCTTCCCACGTGTGAGAGAGAGACCTATTTGCGCAAGAGAGAGAGAGAGAGACTATTTTCTTCACAGAAGAGAGAGAGAGATGGATGAGAAGTGTGTTCAAATGAGGAGGAGACATCTTGTATTTATATGCAAACATTGATGATGAATAGATGTGTCTGTTGGGCTTCTGAGCCTACATAAGTTGCTGGCCGACTTTGACAATTTATCCATAATCAAAATAAATTCATATCTCCATAAAAACTTGTCGGAATCAGATGATCTATAGATCAATCCTACACCTCTCGATGAGAGGAATCTAGATAAAATATTATCAACCATGAATAAGATGATCCTAATGGAGTTTGGCCCTAGCTTCCAATTTTAACATTCCCTCTCAACTAGGGAGAACTCCATATGCAATTCATCTGACCTTCACTGTTATTCATCCATCAAATACACAACTTGACCCCTGCTCTGCCTTGCTATGCTCAGCTCTGCCTTGCTATGCTCAGCTCCGCCTTGCTATGCTCTGATCTGTTATGCACTACTCAAACTATGAAGAAGAAGAAATGATCGAGGATGTATCATACCATCCTCCACTGGCCTGAAGTCAGTCTTAGAGTGTGTACAACTCTCACTGGTTCCAGACCAGTATCATTGATCCCAGATCAATGAAGGTCATCCTAGCATAGGGAGTATGGTAGATACAGCACATCCATCGGTACTACTATGGTCCCTATCCTCATTTACTTGCTCATTGATCAGATGAGAGGTACTTCCCATGAGTCCCAGACTACATGGGTAAGATGCCTCGATAGGAGAACTAATCATCCTGTCCATAGGAGAGTGAATCATCCTGTCCCACAAGAGAGTGAATCCTCTTGTCCACGGGAGAGAAAATCACCCTGTCCACAGGAGAGCGAATCATCCTGTCCCACAAGAGAGTGAATCATCTTGTCCACAGAAGTGCGAATCATCCTGTCCAATGGATGCCACGAAGAACTAATCATCCTGGCCTACAGGAGAATGAATCATCCTATTCCACAATCATCATGGAGAACACATCATCCAGGCCCATAGGAGAACTAATAATCATGTTCCATAGTCACCATGGAGAATGAATCATCTTGTTCCATAATCGCCATGGAGAACACATCATCCAGGCTGACAGGAGAACGAATCATCTTGTTCCATAGTCGCCATCGAGAATGAATCATCCTGGCCCACAAGAGAACTAATCATCCTATTACATAGTCACCACGAAGAATGAATCATCCTGGCCCACAAGAGAACTAATCATCTTGTTCCATAATCGCCATGGAGAACACATCATCTAGGCCCACAGGAGAATGAATCATCTTGTTCCATAATCACCATGGAGAACACATCAGCCAGGCCCACAGGAGAACGAATCATCCTGTTCCATAGTCACCACAAAGTGTCACATGAGAAGGTTGAGCCTTTTACCCTGTACAAAGTGCACCAACAGGGGATGGTGAGTCACCCTGTGGTCATATGTCGCTCCAAGAAGTACCCTGCGCCCCCTGGAGCTCCCAGAGCTCAGTACATCATACTTGACCCTCATCATAGGGTCTGAACGACACCAATTCGTTCTCGAAAAGTCAAGAATTTGACCTTTCCTAGGGGCTTTGTCAGAATGTCGGTGACCAGTTCATTTGTACCGATATGTTGGAGTCTTATTGCTCCTTGCTACACCATATCTCGAATATAGTGGTACCTAATATCAATATGCTTGGATCGATCATGAAATATGTGATTTTCTAATAAACGGATCCTGCTTTGGTTGTCACATAGAATCACGATGGTATCCAATGTAAATGCAAATAGCTCACTGAAGAGCTTTCGCAACTAGACTGCCACACAGGAGGCCATGCTAGCAGCAATATACTCTACCTCGGCGGTCCTCAAAGCCACCGACTTCTGCTTCTTGCTCATCCAGGATATCGAAGCAGATCCCGAGGAGAAACAGCACCCGAAAGTGCTCTTACGGTCCACCACACTGCCTGCCCAATCAGCATCAGTATATCCAAGTAGTCTCACATCTCCAACAATGTATCTTAACCCATAAGTAATTGTGCCACGAAGATATCTCAACAGATTCTTAGCACCAATCCAATGTATGTGGTGAGGTTCAACCATATGTTGACTCAACGTGTTAACTGCAAAGCATATATCTGGATGGGAGTTCACTAAGAACATGAATGCTCTGACGAGTTGATGATACTCGGTGGCATTTTGTAAAATAGGTCCAGCAGCACTACCACTTAACTTTTTGAATTCAAGCTCCATAGAGATAGTTACGGGCTTGCAGTCCACCATACCAAATTTTTCCAATATCTTCACCACATATTTTCCTTGAAATAGGAAAATTTCCCCTGGCTTCTGCCAAACTTCAAGTCCTAGGCAATAGTGCATCAGTCCTAGGTCCTTCATTTCAAATTCAGAAGCCAACTCCCTCTTACATTTGTGAATGAGAGGGTCTGCACCTGTTAGAAAGAGGTCACCAACATACAACACCAGTATGAGAGGTTTGTCATCTTCAACCTTAAAGTAAAGGTTGGGATTGACTTCCTAGTGAATCCCAGCTTCATCAAGTAGCTATCGATCCTCTCATACCATGCTCAGGGTGCTTGCTTTAGCCCATAGAGGGCCTTCTTCAACCTGCACACATGAGATTTTCGATCATAAATATCAAATCCTTCGGGTTGCTCCATGTAGACCTCTTTGTTGATCAAACCATGCAAGAATATGGTCTTAATAGCCATCTGATGTAGTTTCCATCCTTGTGAAGCTGCAAGGGCTATGATGAAGTGGATGGTGGTATATTTGGCAAAAGGTGCAAATATCTCGTCATGGTCTATACCTTCCTTCTAGGAGAAGCCACGAGTGACAAAACGAGCCTTATACTTTTTTATACTTCCATCAGCTGTATGCTTTATCTTGTAAAGCCATTTAGAAGTGACAATTGTCTTGTCTAGGGGTCTGGGAACCACTTTCCAAACATCATTCTTCATAATAGACTCATATTCTTCGGTCATAGCATCCTTCCATACTTGATGCTTGACAGCATCTGGGAATGATGAAGGCTCATTTTGAATGATTGTGCTCATGATGGTCAGATATCCCTAATACCTATTTGGTTTCTTACTTTCACGAAAGATTCCTCGGGGTACAATGTGTCCTTCAACGTCATCAAGTATCCCCCTAAGCCATGAAGGCCTCTTCCTAGAAGAGGAAGGCTCAGGTGCAGGAGGATCAATAGGATCCATGGGTTCTTCCACATCGGGCATTGTTTCATCATATTTTTCTTTCGGTTCCCTGGTGTCAACTTCTTGAGAGCTCCTAACTGTAGGAAGATTGTTCGCCTTGCTGAGAGCCATATCTTCATCAAAGTTGACATCATGACTAATCACGACTTCCCTTTAACCAGCTACATAGATTCTATAACCCTTAGTATTTTCACTATAGCCCATGACGGTTCCTTTCTTTCCAAATGCACCCAATTTATTCCTTTTCTCTTTCGGCACATGAAAATATACAAGGCTTCCAAAAATTCTAAAATTACCAATGAACATTTCTTCAGGAGTTTTGGAACCCAATGCTTGATGGGGGCATCGGTTTTGTACATATATGGCGGTGTTTGCAGCTTCGGCCCATAGAAACTTCGGAAGTCTTTGATCATGAAGCATAGCACGGATAGCTTCCATAATCGTACGGTTCTTCCTTTCTACCACACCATTCTGTTCAGGAGTGTATGGTGTAGTAGTCTCCCTCTTAATTCCAACCTCTTTACAAAAGTCATGAAACTCATTAGATTCATATTCAGTCCCATTATCAGTCCTTAAGATCTTGATCTTCTTTTAGGATAGTTCGGACTAAAGAGATGTGTCACAAGATATGACACCTAGCAGATTTTCTCCGACCTGATATAATGAATCAACTCGAAACCCAAGAGTGAAGGCATCTTTAATATGGTTTTTCCATGCACGTACCTTGCCATTGCTGAAAGTCACCTTGTAGCCTTTGTCTTCCATTGCCGAAATGGACACCAGGTTCTTTTTGAGATCAGGTACATATAATACATCCTATAGGTGGATTGTATTACCTTGATTCAATTTAAGAGAGACATTGCCTACACATTTCATGAGATATTTCATATTATCTCCAAGGAAAATTTCCAGGTTGGTTTCTTTCTCTATCAGATTATGGAGAACTTCTTTGTAACCAGTGAAGTGCCTTCTTCAGTGGTTGTCCTCTTCCTTGATTTCCAGCACTCCTTTTACCTCGGCCATTTCACCTGCCATTTCTTTGATTGCCTTGAGAGGGATTTTGATCATCATCCCGATGTGAGTTCCTTTTATCAGGACACTTCCTTGCATAGTGACCTAGTTTATTGCAATGGTAACATCATCCTTTTCTTCCACCCTTTGGTCCAACCTTTCCTTTGGATTTAGCCTCGGAGTTGTTTCTTCTTTTAGCATGAGAAGGAAAGGCAGCGGGATGACCTTTAAGTGTGGGCATTCGGGATGACCTTTAAGTGTGGGCATTTCCTGTTCTTCCATCCTTGCTTATTAATTCCTTGCTTATTCTTGAATGCATCTTGCCATTAATTCCTTCCTGGCAGCAATGGATGCATTTGATGGAGGCTCAAAAATATTGCTTCTCACATGGTCCAACACTTCTTGATCTTCTAAAGTTAGATCGAGAGACATCTTCTGTCCATGATATTCAGACTTCTCACAGAGCTTGTCTTCGGCGGGCAAGAGTGTTGAGGAACCCATAGTTCTTTTTAGATAGCCTTTCCAACCTTTCTTCGATGATTTCTCTTGCTCTTACTTGGGCTTTGTCTTCACCTCAGCTCTGATACCATGTTAAATTATGGTATGTTCTATGCTTACAGAAGTTTACTTATCTTTCTTATTATTACCCATATATTAGCAATCACATGTACATAAGTAAAGTGCAGATAGAACATTAAATGAAAAATAGAAAACAAGCCAAGACAAGAGACACAATATGTGGCGACTAGCCAGCGACAAACCCCAATATGGGGAAACCCTTTGATCAAATCTTCTTTTATCTTCAATAATTCAGTAGAGAGAAATAGTACAAAAATTTGATTTATATCAGTAGCAGCAAACCCTAGAATAGTGGCATCAGCATCAGCGGCATCATCATCATCGACATTAGCATCATTGGCATCAGCGGCATCAGCATCATCGACATCAGCGACATCAGCATCATCGGTATCAGTGGCATCAGTCCTAAACTAGGGCAGTCAATATCTTCCAAACCGGAGGTCAGATCACCTCAATTCCTGTGCCAAAAATTGCAGATTTCCAAGGAGAGTCAGGTTCACCTACTACGTAGTCAAGAGAGAGAGAGAGAATGTTGATCAACGCTGGTCAAAGTTCCAATATGCAATTTGTAAACCCTTAGAAAACTACGTCCTTCCTTCCCACGTGTGAGAGAGGCCTATTTGCGCAAGAGAGAGAGAGACTCTTTTCTGCGCAGAAGAGAGAGAGAGTTGGATGAGAAGTGTGTTCAAATGAGGAGGAAACATCTTGTATTTATATGCAAACGTTGATGATGAATAGATGTGTCCGTTGGGCTTCTGAGCCTACATAAGTTGCTAGCTGACTTTGACAATTTGTCCATAATAAAGATAAATTCATATCTCCATAAATACTTATCGGAATCAGATGATCTGTAGATCAATCCTACACCTCTCGATGAGAGGAATCTAGATAAAATATTATCAGCCATGAATAAGGTGATCCTCATGGAGTTTGGCCCTAGTTGCCAATTTTAACACAATCCAAACTCCCACATCAATACCAATGCTCCCCAAACCATCTTGCAGGTATCTTTCTCGAACACTATTTTTACACTTGCATCATCCAACTTGCTTACAGAAATCAGATTTTTGGCTAATGTAGGAATATGCAGAACACTCAAAAGTGTTCTAATCCTTCCACCTTGCAACTTCAACTTGAATTTTCTGCGACCAACGATTCTAGCCTTCCTGTCATCCCCCAATAAGACATTACGACCATCATATTTCTCATACTCACAGAACCACTCTCTATGGGGAGTGAAGTGAAAGGATGCACCTGAGTCAATCAACCATGCCTTATGATCTACATGTGTACTTGAAGAAGAAGCAAAGTACACATCCCCACCTTCATCTAAGGTGATTTTCACCTGTGCAGAAGGAGCATCATCAGATCTCTTTCCTTTCTCAAGACCTTTAGATTTACAGTCCCTTTCGTCTTTCCCTTCCTTTCCGTATTTCCATCACATCTTTATAGATTTTCCTGGAGATTTATATCTCCCTCTAGATTTAGATCTCCCACTCGAGGACTTATTTTTGTTTCTGTTCTGGGACTGTCCTCGTACAGACAAGACATCACCATTCTTTCTCTCCGTATTTTTTCGTCTCATCTCCTCCATCAACAAGGATGAGACTATTTCATCAAACTGTAAGGTAGTTGCATTGCTACCTATTGCAATAAGTAGACTATCTCACAAATCTAGCAGATAACAAAACAAACTAATGCACTTATCTTCATATGAAATTTTAATATCAACAGATAATAACTAGCTTACCACAGTATTAAATGTGTTTAGATACTCTGTCACCAAGTCTCCATCTTTCATTCTTAGGTTATATAGGTTTTTCCGTAGGAATAGTATATTCACTAGAGACTTAGATTGGTACAAAGTCCCTAATTTGTCCCATAAGGCCTTCGTTGTAGATTCCCTTGATACATTCAACAATACTGAATCTGAGACACACAATCATATTGTGCTTTTTTCCTTTCGATCCAACTTCTTCCATTGTTCACCGGACACTCTCGTTGGTTTAGTACCTAGATCTACCGTGATCCACTGATCTTTATCCACCAACATATCCTCCATCTTGAGTTTCCACAACTCAAAACTCTGACCATTAAATTTCTCTATCTCTATCTTTCCACTGCTCACCATCTTCTTTCACCACTAGAATCAATCCCGTAGATCTTCCACTGAACAGGGTCTAACATAGGCCCAAGCAAAACCCCTCAGCAATAAAGGCGTCCCCTTGAAGCAAAAATAGCTATGATACCAAATGTAGGTTTCAACCCCATAATAAATTACCTACATACAAATTCTAAAAACAAAGAATAAACAATGGTGAGAGCATAACACATAAAACAAATATACACAAAGATTTTCCCCTAGATCCCAAACTCGAGACTACCAGATTGATTTTTCATTATATTCCTTTCAATGTTACAATACATATTTATACATGCCGAATCATCCATAAACCTCAATCCATTAACCCTGGATTAGAACATAACCTTGGTTTCCTTGACCGGATCTTCAAAATACCATGGACCGAAAACCATCGCGCTCAAAACCATGTGCGAAGACCATGCACAAAACCATAACACAACCAATAACTTGTATCCTACTAATAGAAGGAAGTCAAATTCATTTGGAGTATCTCATCGCAAGCTAGTTTGATATCTCTAAGGAAGCTGGAGAAGTGCGAAGTGGGTCTAAGGAAGAAAAAGGAAGTGCGAGTTGGGTCAAGTCTAAGGAGAAGAAGAAAATCAAAATTTTGGAGCCTCTCTCTCTGTTTTGTGCCCTATTTTGGGAGATAGAAGTCTTCCAGTTTTCCTGTTGCCTGATGTTAGAAGCTATTACATAGTCGAAGCTGTTAGAACGAAGTGTTTCTGGAAAGAGGTCAAAGATCTAAAAGGCTAACTTGGTGTGGAGGGAAGGTTTGGTCTTTGTTTAGGGTGAAGAGTCTCAAAGAATACTATTGAAAGGAAGAGAGTTTTTGACTTGGTTTTCCCCTCGATGGGAGCTTTTCCCTATCATAGTGCCTACATCTTGTGTCTCTTGTTTTTTTATCTTCATACACACATAATATGGTAATTTCTTGATGAAAGATAAGATCTTGAAGAAGCAAAATAAGGCAACATAACTCACAAGTAATTATCAAGGGGAATCAAACCTTAATCTATTTTCATCGATTCTCCAACACTTAGGACAAAAGTCACATTGGCACAAAATAGGTTTTCAGAAACAAGGTGAATGAGGATGGATAGGTCACCAAGAGTAAGGCATGATTTGTGTGCAAAGAGTATGCACAGGTTGAAGGAATAGATTTCAAAGAGACATTTGCACACGTCGATAGGATGGACGCCATTAGGATGTTCTTGGCCTATGCTTGTCCAAGAATAATCAAAGTGTATCAGATGGACGTAAAGTCAGTCATTCTTAGCGAAGAATTAGAATAAGAGGTCTACATAGAACAACCTAAATGATTTCTACTTACTAAAAAGAAGGATTATATTTGCAGGTTGAAGAAGGATTTATATGGTCTCAAACAGGCTCCTAGAGCTTGGTATGCCCATCTAGACAAGTAGTTGTAGAAAAAAGGTTTCAGAAGACGAAATGTCAATAGCAATATTTATGTAAAGGTTGAAAAAGAAAATTTCACTATCATCGAAGTATATGTAGATGAAATCATATTCAGAAATGATGATGATAGGTTAAGTAAGAAGTTTGCATCAGACATGCAGAGTCCATTTGAGATGTCATTACTTGGTGAGTTGACCTTCTTCTAGGGACTTTAGATTTATCAGGAAGACAAGGGCATATTCGTCTGTCAAATCAAGTACATTAAAGAAATGTTGAAAGGTTTTCATATGGAAGAAAACAAACCATTTAGCACTCAAATGGTGACTGGTTGCAAGTTGAGCATGGATGATATATGCAAGGATGAATACCAAAGAATGTACTGGTCAATGATTGGTAATTTATTGTATGTAACAACTTTGAGGCCATATGTGATGTAGGAAGTTAGACAAATAACATGTCTTCAAGTAGCACCAAATGAATCCCATGTTCTTGAAGTGAAGGCAATTTTTCAATATCTCAAGGGAACAACAGACTTTGGCCTATGGTATCCAAAAGAAAATGATTTAACCACCACAACTTATACAATTGCGGATTGGACGGGTGGTGTTGATGATCGGTAAATAACCATTGGAGCAACCTTCTACTTAGATGGTTGTCTTGTATCATCATGGAGCAAGAAGAAGAATCTAGTCTCTTTATCCACAGCAAAAGTGGAATACATATCAGCACCAACTATTGTACTCAGGTCCTCTGGATGAAACAAATTTTGCAGGATATTCAGCTGAAGCACTTTCCTATCAAATACCATTTTGTTCAAGAACAAGTTTCAAAAAAAGAACATAAAGCTAAAATACATTGGGACAAAGGAGAAAATTGTTGACATCTTCACCAAACCTCTACTACGTGAGACTTTTCAGTATATTCAATAGAAGCTTGGGATTATACCATGTTCACATTGAATTATGTTCTATCCAACCAAGCAAACAGGGGGAGTTAGGTAGAATAGAAGAAACAAGTAGTTTGTCAGGGGGATTCACCCTTTGCCATTGATGTCAAAGGGGGAGAGAAAGTAGGTCAAAACGATCAAAGGCATAGAGTTAAGGGGAGCAGTGATCACAAGGGGAGTACATGCGTTGCTATCAATGACAAAAGGGGATAATGTTGAAATGTGGTTGTCATTGATGTCAACCCAAGTAGCACCATAAGACACATTGCCTTTGTTGACAAAAATGACATAGAAAATCACAGTTTCTCGAGAACAAACCATATTTGTTGGATTCTCCCCGTCATGCCAATTCTGACGGCATGTTGTACGCCATAACAATCCTCATGGTTTGACATATATGCTTATTTAAATTTGATGTACCCATCTAGTGGTTAAAAACCCCAACAAATGGTTGATGTGGCAATTTATTATTAGTTGGAAAAATCATAAAGTCTAAAGAGGTCTTCTATTAACAATTTAAATTAAATATTTGAGCTAAAATAATTCATTAAGGGCATCCAAATTCAAATTAAGACCTATATCAAGTCGGTCCTATCTTTGTTTTGGATTTTCACTTCAATATTTTTGAAATTCAACTATTGGCTTCAAATAGGCCCTAGTCCTAAAGTTGTCTTAGTTAGCATTTGAATCTCAGTATATATTTGAAACAAAAGACTATTCCTTAAACATCGATCTCAGGAAAATCCATGACATAATAGTCATTCGTTGAATAAGGTTTTACTGAAGCAACACATTAGGTTCAAGAAGAAGGCAACATACAAAGCAATGAAAGACAAGTAAATCCTTGACAAATGTCTAAGTATTATAGCTCAATCTCATTGACATATCCGCTCACAACACATTGAAAAAGTATGTTGATTTGTTTGTGAAGTTGTGAAGTGAACAACTTGCAGATCATAGGTCCAGGTAATTTATTTAGAAATTGAAGTAGTATAGACTTTAATAGTGGACATTATAAGGCATCTACATGTCAAGGAGAACATCTACAGGAAAAGGCATTAACATATTCTTGGCAACAATAAACATTAGCATAATTTCAGAAATAACAAATAAGTTAGAGAGCATCAAATCCTACAAGCTTGTCTATAAAGCAACATTTGTTCAAGTACAAAGTTTTTATTAGTAGGGTTAGGGTTTTGTTGAAAATTTATGTAAGTGAGTCATTGTCCCTAGTATGGGAGCCTGCAATATTTTATGTCTTTTTTATCATTTTCAAGGTGGTATGGTGATGATATGGAGGTGATTGAATTCACCATTAGGCTGTAGCCTGAAAACACTTCGGGGTGACGGGGTGATGTTAGTGAAAGTTGGTGCTTGCAAGGGTGTTGGAGCATCCTATTAGCAGGAACTAATAAAACCATGGCATTGCAACTTCCTTCCAGTTGGAGCTGGAGAATTGAACACTTTTCTAGAATACTAGGGAGCTGGGGCTTTCCTTTCTAGTTGGAGTCAAAGCATTCAATGTACTCATAAATTATTTAAGAAGGGTTTGGTGGTTTTTCTCCGAAAAGGAGTTTACACTTAATAATCTAGTGTCTACTATCTTTTTATTTTGTGTATCGTTGATTTATGTTTTGATTTGATGTTGAAGATTAATTTATTCTCTGTGAAAGAAAAATTAACTATTTGCAAGTGAAATATTCATTCACCCCCCTCTTAGTATTTCCAACACGATCATCAAGCAAAGTTGGAGGGTTTTATGGATTGACATAAGCACCTTTTACATGAGGCAAAATCTTGTCATGTGACGATGTATGAGACAGAAATAGATCTATGATATATTAAAGGTCGGTCACGATGGCCCTTATTGAGGCCATTTGTTAAAATTGGAAACTAGGGCCAAATTCCACCTTAGGACAACTCATATGATGGAGATGATTATTTCATTGGATTCCTCTTTTTGAGAGGTACAATTTTGATATAAAGATCATCTCACTCTGACAAGCAGAAATGGAATTTTGAATTTATTCTTTCTAATGGATAAATTGTCAAGGTCAACCTCAGTCAAATGTAGGCTCATGATGCCCAATGGATTTCTTCGCACCCTCAATGAAGTGTATAAATAGAAGTGACCTTCTCTCATTTGGACATCATCTTCTCTCTCCTCTCTTGATTGGTTCACACAACCTCTCTACTTTGCACATGGAATAGAACAAAATTCTTGACTAGTTTTGGAGGCTGAAAATTTCAGAGATTAGGGCATGCATTGGAAAGCATTGACTTCGGTTTTGTGGGAAGAATTCTTATTTTGTAGGCCACATTCATTAGCACGTATTTCGAGGTGTTTGGGGAGTGTTTGGTCGTGTTGACTACAATATTGACTTTCTAGTTTGACTGCAGAATTCACAGCAGACTTTGACTGGGTTGACCAAGTTGTTTTTGGGTTGAATTTGACTCCCTTGGCAAGACGAATACTTCTGTTGTTGACCGATATTCTTGGAGGATCTTTTGGGGCAGCGTTGACCATCATTGACTTTTTGGTTAGGGTTGTATTGATTGCTAACTTGACTGTTGATTTGGCAAGACTATTTTGGGCATTTAATTATGATATTTGTACTCTCTCTCTTTGTTGAACCACCGAAGAATAATAAGAAGATTTGATCAAAGGGTTTCCCCACATTGGGGTTTGTCCCTAACATCCACCACATCTTGTGTCATATTATCTTAGCTTGTCTTCTGCACATGTTTTTATGTTCTATCTGCATTTACTATCAATTTGTTTATGTTAATATGATTGCTACCGGACATAGTTGGAAATTATCATTGGGCTGCTAAAGGAACATTGAAGTAAATTATGCTAAAGCATAAAACACACCATTCTTATCTAAAATTAACATGGTAACAGAGCTCAGGTGAAGACAAAGACCAAGCAAGAGTGAAGCAAAGAAATCACTAAGATAAGTAATTGGACAAGGACTTGGAACTAGTCCCAATGACAACTACATATTTCTTCAAATCCGAGTACAAGCTCAAGGAAAAATCCGACTATCATGCATGGAAGATGACTCTAGATTTCACATTGGAAGAAAATGATGCTATGGACTATGTCAAAGTAAGAATAGTAGAACCTCCTTCAAATGCATCTGCAACTGCATAAACAAAGTACAAGAAATGTGAGGTTAAAGTTAAGAAGATTATTGTTGACTCTATTCAGAAGCCTTTGGTTGCCTATATTTGTGATTTGGAAACATATAAGGAGATGTATGAAAAGTTGGTTGGGATGTTCAAAGTAAATAATGCAAATCGAGTTATTTTTTTCAAGAACAAGTTGAAAGAGATCAAGATGGATAGAGGAGAATCCAACCAATCCTACTTCATGAGGATTACCGATATCAAGAAGATCTCCTATCTATTGGAGAATTCATTGGTGATAGGGAGCTTACTCTTATTGCACTTGGAGGTCTTACAAGAGATTGGGATGTGTTCAACACTACCATATTCAACAATGACAGGATTCCAGGATTTGATGGATTATTGGCTAGTTGCACTCAAGAAGAAATACAGATGATGGAAAAGAGACAAGGTCGCCAATTGAAACAATCCTATTTCCTTCTCCACTCATGCTAAGAGGAAGAACAATGTTGGTCCAAGAAGACAAGGTCAAGGGTTTAAGTCAAGATTCAAAGAAGGAAGAAAAGGAAGATTCTTCAATTGTAACAGGTTTGGCCACTTCACTAGAGAGTGTCCTCACAAGAAGGATACTCCAAGAGATGATGACAACAATAACAACAACTTCAAGGGAAATGGAAATCAAAGGAACAACATGTTCAATAACAAAGGAAAGAGGAATGATATCGTTGCTCGAAATGGAAGTTGACATCCTCCCAAGAAGTCGAGAAACTCCAGGTATGAAGAAGTTAATGTTGTAAAGGAAAAATAATTTTATCTTATTTCTACTCTCTCCATTGCCTCTCCTACGGATACATTGGATCATTTGTTGATTGATAGTGGTGCCTCCAGGAATTTCACTTACAAAGAAGCTCTCTCTAACTTGATTGAAAAGAAGAGGAATATGCAGTTTATACTTTGGTATAATGCCTCTTATCCTGTGAAAGGAATTAAGACTATTACTATTCACTTAAATCAAGGTTAAAACCTCCACTTACAAGAAGTGCGATATGTACTTGATCTGAAAAAGAATTTGGTCTCCATTTTTCCGATGGAAGACAAAGATTTCAAGGTGACATTCATTGATGGGAAGGTTCGTGTTTGGCAAAGGAACCCAAGAGATTCATTTACTCTTAGATTCAAGGTTGAAGGTCTTTATCAGGTTGAAGGAAGTTCATTTGGAGCAATGACTAGTGATACTTCTCTTCAATCTGAATTATGGCACCGAATATTTTCTCAACTTCATTTCAAAGCCTTACCCGATATGTAAGGAAGATGGCCATAAGAATGCTCAAAATCAACTTAGATCATGAAGGTTTTTGTCAAGGATGTGAAGATAGAAAACATACAAGGGGACCATTCCCCTCAAGTGAAACTCAAACCACCGATATTCTTCAATTGGTCCATTGTAATCTATCAGGTATGTTGCTTGTGACATCTTTGGTGGATATTTGTACTATGTTATTTTTGTGGATGACTTCTCTCGTAAAACATGGATCTATTTCTTAAAGAATAAGGACGCATTGTTCAAATGGTTTCTCTCTTTCAAAGCCTTGGTAAAGAATCAAACAAGGAAGAAGATCAAAATATTGAGAACCGATAATGGGATCGAATACGAGTCAAATGAATTCAAGGACTATTGTAGAGAATCTAGCATTAAGAAGGAGACCACTACTGTATATACTCCTGAACAAATGGTGTTGCCAAAAAAAAGAATCGTACTATCATAGACTACCCGTGTTATGCTTCATGATCAAGGTTTTCCGAATTTCTTATGGGGAGACACTGCCAACACCATTGTGTGTCCAAAACCGGTGCCCACATAAAGATTTGGACTTCGAGACACCTGAAGAAGTTTTATCGGGAAGAAACCTAATGTTTTTCATTTTAGAATTTTTGTTTGTTTCATATATTTTCATGTGTCGAAAGAGAAAAAAGACAAACTAGATGCATCTGGGAAGAAATGAACGTTAATGGGCTACAGTGAAACTTCAAAGGCATATAGAATTTATGTGCATGGTCAAAGGGAATTGGAATTAAGTCATGATGTTACTTTCGATGAAGATTTTTCTCTTAGAAAGATCCGAGATCTTCCTATCCCTAGGAAGGACAATGATGATGTGGATGCAAAAAAGCAAGATGAACCTCTGTCTGATGAATCGATGCCTGATGTTGAAGGTCTGATGGATCCCATTGATCAACCTCTATGTGAGCCCTCTACTTCAAGAAAAAAGCCTTTGTGGTTCAAAGATACTCTTGAAGTTGCTAAGAAACATATTGCACCGAGGGGGGAATTTCGTGAAAGCAAGAACTTGAATAGGTACCAAGGGTACTTAGCTTCCATGAGTACCACAATTTGAGCCTTGTACATTCGAAGATGTCGTGAAACAACAAATTTGGAAGGATGCGATGAACGAGGAGTATGAGTCGATCATGAGGAACGATGTCTAGGAAATCATTCCTAGACCCAAGGACAAGTCAGTGGTTACTTCAAAATGGCTCTACAAGATCAAACATGGAGTTGATGGGAGTGCTGAGAAATTCAAGGTCAGATTTGTAGCTTTAGGCTTCTCTCAAAAGGAAGGAGTAGACTACGATGAGATATTTTCACTGGTTACTCGATATACCACCATTTGTTCAATCATAACCCTTGCTGCTTTGCAAGGATGGTGCCTACACTGGATGGATGTCAAAGCATCCTTTTTGCATGGTTCAATTAAAGAGGAAGTCTATGTGGAACAACCTGAGGGGTTCGAGGTTCAAGACTGTGAGACACATGTATGCAAGCTGAAGAAATCCCTCTATGGGTTGAAGTAAGCCCCTAGGGCTTGGTATGAGAGGATTGATAGATATCTTATGAAGTTGGGATTTACAAGGAATGATGTTGACTCGAACCTATACTTCAAGGTTGAAAAGGGAAAACCTCTCATTCTGTTCCTTTTTCTGGATGATCTATTTCTAATAGGTGATCACCCTCTCATTCATCAATGCAAGAGGGAGTTGGCTTCCGAGTTCGAGATGAAGGACTTAGGACTGATGCATCGTTTCAAAAGTCAAGTGAGATTCTGAGTTCAAGATGAAGGACTTAGGACTGATGCATAATTTCAAAATCCAGGTGAGATTTTCCTTTCTCAAGGAAAATGCATTGTAAAGCTACTTGAGAGATGTGGGATGGTGGATTGCAAGTCTGTGACTACTCTGATGGAACTCAACTTTAAGAAGCTATGTGGAAGTGTTTTTGGGCCCGGATTTGTGAACCCTTCCGAGCATCATCAACTTGTGGGAGCCTTGATGTTTTTTCTCAACTCTTGTCTTGACATACACTCCGATGTGAACACGTTGAGTCAATATATGGTTGAGCCTCATCACATTCATTTGATTGTTGCTAAGAATCTCTCGAGACATCTCCAAGGCACAATCCACTATGGACTGAGATACACTGTCGGAAATTTGAGGCTACATGGATATAAAGATGTTAAAAGGGCTGGCAGTGTGGTGGATTGCAAGAGCATGTTTAGGTGTTGCTTCCTTTGGGGTCTACTTCTATATCTTGGATGAGCAGGAAGAAAAAATCGATTGCACTAAGCACTTCTGAGGCTGAATACATTATTGTGAGTATGACCTGTTGTGAAGCAGTATGGTTAAGGAAGCTCTTCAGTGATCTATTTAAGCACGTGATAGATACCACCATGATCTTCTGCGACAACCAAAGTTGAATTCACCTATCAAAGAATCTTGTGTTCCACAACTGCTACAAGCACATTGATATCATGTATCACTTTATCCGGGATATGGTAAAATGGGGAGAAATAAGGCTCCAACACATCAAGATGGATGATCAAGTCATAGATATTCTCATGAAGCCTTTGGGGAAGTTCAAATTCTTAACCTTCTGAGAGAAACTTAGATTCGTGGAACGACCCTCCTATGAAGGTCTCGTATGAGTTGGACATAGAGCTCTAGGAGCTTGGGGTACTTCTTGGAGCTATGAGCGACCATAGGGTGAGTGGTTCACCTTCCCTTGTGATACCCCATGGTGACATGTGTGTAGGGTTAGTGGTTCACCTTCCTGTTGTGGTAAAAACACAACACCCCCCATTATTGATATATCCACTTCGAATAATGGGGACCCTTTCTATAAAATTTTTGGCTAAGCACCTTTTTGGATTTTTATTTTAGTTAATTGCCCTACGCTTTCGTTAATTTTTAGTTTTCTTTGAATTCTTGTTTTGATTGCTTTGTTAAGATCAATTTTTTATAAGCTTCACATTGACGCTTGTTTGGTCTCATTTGGTCAACTGGTTTGAAAATGGCACTCCTTTGAAAGTCTGATTATTTATGTAGCCTGGGTTAAAATTGCGTAAAATGTACAATATTGCATTTTGGAGATAAATTAGTTCAATAATGCATTCATTCTAAATATTAATTTATAGCGAGTTCTTTTTATTAACATTTTTTCGTTTTTAGTTATGCAGCCAAATAATTAAGCATCAGGACTTAAAAAATTCACTCCAATTTTCAAATCAAATCTTAATCTCGAAAAACCAAACATTCAAGTGGCTGTAGTTTATTTTTATTATTTTTCATTTATTTTCTAAAGTGGCTGTAGTTTTATTAGAGTAGCTGTAGTTTAGAAACTTAAATTCATAGAAATAAAACCAAAATAAAATTCATGTTTAAAATTAAATTTTAATTAATTAATATTATTAATCATATAATATAATTAATTTAATTAATTAAAATTTAAAAACAAAAAAAACATATAATAAAATTGTTTTGATCGCGTCGGGATTTTTTATCGCATCGGAAAATTTGATGTGACATAGTTTAAGAAACCCGATATTCCTCTTCCTCCCGATGCGATATCGCATCGGGGAATTTGGCTTGACCATTTTAATAGACCCCTCCCTTCTCCCGATTGCCGATAAGCGAAAAGCAATATAAACCAAGTTTTTATTAGTTGGTTCAACGACTAATTCCTTTGGCTCACACGTAGGATAATATGGTTAGTTTTAATATATATTAGATATGGTAATATAATTAGTTTATATTTTTAATATATAGTTAGTTAATATATATTAATATGTAATATTATAATATTATATTATTTAAAAATAATATGTAATATATATTATATTATTTAAATAAATGTAATATATTATTTAATTAATAAATTTTAAATTAATTATATTAATAATTTATAACAGTTAATTAATTTGATTAATTTAAATGTAAATATCATTTAGATTAATTAGTGTTTTTAATTAGATTAAATTTGTTTATAAATAGTTAATTAAATATTAGTTAGTTAAATTAATAAATAGTTTACTAATAATTAGTTTAGTTTATAATTAGCAATTAAATTAGAATTAATTAGAGACTAATTTAAGATTAGTTTTTAATTACAATTTTTTACCCAGCAACAGAATTTCCAGATTCATGCCAGATTTGACTCCTCAACTTTGGAAGCTCATAGATTGAGTTATACTTGGCCAAATGAGGCCCAGGACGGCTCATTGGAAAGATAAAATCAAGGAGAACATTTTGGAAGAGGTTTTACCAACAGATTTAATCATTTATTGGTCCAAAAATCAGGCAGAAGATCAGGCTTCGAATTTTGAAAAACAAAATCAATTTTCTGAGTTATTTTTTTTAATTTCATTTGTCCAAAGCCTCTTCTAATTGCAGATCCATTGGTCAATGATATCATTTGCCAATCAAATCATTCAAAACATCAATACAGATCTTATATTTTATTTTCAATTATTTATTTAAATAGAATTTGATTGGGTTTGATTTAATTGCCAGAAATGATATTTTGATTGCATTTTAATTTATTTTGATTTTTTTTGCAGGAAAATAGTGGAAAAGATATGGAGAAAAGGAGTTCAAGCAATGAGAATGCTCCAGCAATTGAAGATCAGAATTAGGAGCAAGTAAAATTATATTTGGCAGATTTCTCTTCAACAAACTTTCCTCTCCAAAAATTCCTTCACAAATATTATAAATAATAGATTGCAGAATGTAAAAGGGTTGCTCTCCTTTGTAATTTTAGACCTCTAAAAGCACTATTGTAATTGGAATTTAGTGTTGTAGGAGGGAGGAGTGAAAAATCTCAGATCTGGGGATTATTGAGGATTTTCCCTATGTATATTGAATTATGCACGAAGAACAAAGTTCGCACTATTGTGGCTCTAGCTTGGAAGGCAGAAGTTCAAGCAATGTAAAGGGCTGTTGGAGACCAAGAACAGAGAATGGATGCAATAAATTGGTATTTCTAATACTACTGTTTCAAATATCAGTTTTAATTTTATGGTGACAAAAATGCCTCATTTTATTCATGCTTGTGCACTATTGTCAATATGGGTAATTTGTCTCAATCTTGTTATTATGTATCTCTGTTTTTTATAGATTAATTTCTCATTTTTGAGTAGCTACTTACTCTGAAATCTGTCTTGTGGAACTGATTTATTGAATGATAATGTGTTGTGAACTATTTCCACATATCATTATTCAATTATTGGATTTATTGATTTGATAATCAATATCATTTTGTGAACTACTTCCTAAATGTTGTTGGTTTATTATTTCAGTTTTAAGGTCTCAATAGAATGTGTTTTGGTAACCATAATATCAGTTAATTGGACTACTTCATTAACTTAATATTCATTATAAACAGGACATGTTTAAATCCCAATATTTTAATTATCTTGCTCTTAGTTGGGTTAGATCTATATCTGCCTAATTAAGATATGATTTAGATTAGTTTCTTTTGCTTGCATCATAGAATAAGCTTGCATTTAGAGCAAATTATACATTATGTTAAGTCCTCTCCCCAAAGAGGCAAAAGTTTAGTTTGGCTTTGCTGAAACCCAAATAGATTAAGGGTCATCCTTGCCCGGGTCAGCAAGGAGAAGTGATATATTCCCTCTTAGGTAGTTAAAGATAAATTAATAAACCATAGCAATAGGGAGAAGGTAACTGGACCTAGATGAACAGTCCGAGCCACCACACCAACGGAAAAGGAGCTGCTTTTAAGGTTCAGACCAGGGGGTATCCCAATGTTGTTGCAGCAATTTCCGAGCATCAACATTTTGGCGCTAGAAAGGAGGCTGAGAAATTTTTCCTGTTGATCTTTTCAATTTTAATATTTTATTTATTGTGATGACTCCTCTTAAACTTCCAATTTGGAGTTGTATCCATGGACGTGCATCCTCCAAAACTCCACCCGAAGTGGTAAGACTCTTGTCTCAGGCAAAGTTTAATGGTAAAAGAAATTCTTCTGCTTTTAATCATGTCTTTCAATTTATTCAAAATGTTTCAAAATACGATTTTCAAGGAATTGATGAAGGCATTTAATGCAGAATTTTTACTCTCACATTTACTGCAAAAGCCAGAAGTTGGTGCAGAACTCTTCCAGTTGCTTCAATCCACAGCTGGGATCAATTTGTTACAATTTTCATTTGTAAATTTGACGGCTACGATTATGACAGGTATGTGAAGAAATTGAATATCTACGAAGGTTTAAAAATGAGTCTGTTAATGATTTTCATATTCGATTTCACTTGAATTGTTTAAGATTTAAGGACGAAGATAAACCTATAGAAGAAGAATCATTAGATTGGTTTAAATATATTTGTTCTCTTCCAACCATTCCCAATCAATATGAAATTGATTCATGCTTTGTTCCATCCCCTTCCAATACAAATGAGAATTCCAATATGGATGTGCAAATAAATGGTGATGAAGTGGTTTCACAAAGCTTGGAAAATATTTCCATTCAAATGCAAGAAGACAACAATAGAAATTTTGGGGAAAAAGCCGCCTTGAAATCTGAAAACTACTTTGAAGTAAATTCAGAAAATCAAATTGCAAATCAGCAAGTACAAGCAGCAATCAAAGTAAATAAAATGCAAACTGCTGTACAAATTTCTGAATTTCTCCATAATGAGCAAATGCCAAAATCAGAACAGCAAAGCGGCCTTCTTCAAGAAAGCATGAGTATGCAAAGGAATGATCTGCAATCTGAAATTTACAATGAGCATAATGCACAAGAGTTCTCAAACAGAGACAGTTTTAAATGCATTGTTTCAGGTTTACATTTTTCCCTTTATCCTGATATTTTTAATGATAATTTTTCCCCTCTTGGTATTAATGATATTTCAGAAAATATAGAGGCTCATTTAAATGAATTACCATTAAGTTTTTATCAAGATAAAGAAACAATAATTGATCATTCTTTTGCCACTAATGAACATGAGATTTTTGTTCCTCCTTCTTGTTTGTATATATTGGATGAGATTGAAGGGAATTCTAGAGAATCTTGTGAGGTCATTTATGATGATTACTCTGATATTGAGGATGTTGATTTCTATTTTTCTCAAAAGAATCCTCATGATAAAATTCAAATAACATCTGAGGATGAAGAACGCTTCAATTTAGGAATTATCTCAACTAATCCTCATTTTAGAGCAGCAAATTATTTTCATGATTTCACCATTCAAGAAATCATTCCAATTTATGATTCACATGAGGATCAAACTCCCATTCCTATTCATAATCTTAATTCGTTTTCTATTTCACAAGTTGGAATTCGAAATTACCCAAATTCCATAATTTTGGCCATTCCTTGTGAAAATGAAATCATTTCAAAACGATCCCAAATGTGCTGTAACATTAGTTGTACAAATAATGATTTCATTTTAGTTTTTTTTTCACAGTTATTTTGTATAAAATTAGATTTAACTTTTCAAAATTTTCACACTTTTCGCTGGCATATTGAACACCTTACTGTCAAACACTCAATTGATGCATTGCCCAATTGGGAAATTCAAGTTTCATATTATAATCATGAGCATCAAAAGATATTAGTATTTCAATTTAAATCAATGCTAATGTTTCATCAAGAGCTTCTATCTTTTCAAAGGAAATGTCAACAAGAGAATGTATTTTTGCAATCTGGCCAACAATTCAATTCAATTAATAATTTTCCATTTCATTTGAAAGACTTCCATCCATTTTTCATTGACTCATTTGAAAATTGTTTGGAAATTTTTCCTTCAAGGAAAATTGTCAATGATTTAACATTTGTACATAACACTAACAAATTTTTTTAGGTCAAAGAATCTAAATGCTCATCTTCACAATCTGGCCTGTTATCTCTTCCTTTGAACATTTCTCAATCCTTAAGAGAAATCCATCCAGATTTTTATGATCCAATTGGTAGTCAATTGGAAAGGAAATTTCAGGAGAAAGAGATTTTAATTAAGTTCCTAAAAATAACTGTACATTATGATTTCATATTTATTTTCCTTAGTTTAGTCAAATCTGTATTTTTATTACTAACATTTGAACTATACATAAACGCGAGAATAAAAATGAGAAAATGGCTACACTGGAAATATGACTATACCTAGTCATTTTCATGAATAAGGTTAGAATAGGAGTAGAATTAATTTATTTAGTTTGTTTTATGTAGTTGATTTATTTGCAATAGTTCCGTAGATTAAAAATAAAAATAAAACAAAGCAATCAGCCTTCTCATACATGTTCAGTGGAAACATTTTTCCTTATCAGAAAATTTTAATTCCGGCTTTCCTTTTTTTTCTTATAGTGATATCTCTGCTCTGCCTATTTTGAATAATGTCTTGCTTAAATTCAATTAAAGTTGCACTTGGTATCGATTGCCTTAAAGTCACTTTTCGTTATTTCGATATTTCCTTCTAAGATTTTCTTTTGAAATTTATATGGTAAGGATTTGAGGATATAAAAGCTTCATGATCCCATTATCCTATGAGATGTATGATTGACTATGATAAACTTGATTCTAATTCAATCATTATTAGTCAGTCTAACCTGTCACGGTAATCAAATGAAGTTCATATTATCTTCCTCGGAATTTGCCAAAAGCTGATCTTAAAGATGCCCATTTTGCCGAATGCACACATTTAAATCTGTTTTGATATTTTTCTTCAATTAGTGGCTTAATCTCATTCTAATCTTTAGTTTATTAACTGATGCTGTAAAACGCATCATGTTTATTTACTAAAGGCATTATTGAACAGTCACTATAACGATACAGATTTTTCTCAAGATTAAATCGGAATAAGCAGAGGTGATAAATTGTGGTTTGACTTTGAAAGGGAAGCATAGTTTCATATTTATTTCTGGTAAATTTTATATTCCATGAACATGAATGATTGATTTCATTTAGGCTGATTACACACTTAGATTTAGAATAAATAATGAGATGATTTTAATCAAAGGAAGAATTTGAAGATTTATCAGGTAAAATTTACAGACAAATTCCTTTCAGGTACGCATTTACAACTTTATTCTCATCCATTATTAATTCATCTTTTCCTTAGTTTATTTTTGATTTGTATTCCGTTTTATTTGCAGGTTTTTATTTCTTTTCAAAACTTGAAGTAAGCAGCAAAATCATTTCAAAAGTGCAAACAGGTTCAGGGAAATTGAATTCTGATTCATTAGAATTCAAGCATTTTTGTAGCTTTGCTTTCATTTATTAGAAAACCCAATTGAAATTTAAAGAAATATCATAAGACCATTCGCATCATAAGATTTCATCGGAAGTAGTTTTTTAGTATTTCTTTTGATAACAAATTGTTCATCAAAGACCTCCGATGTATTATCTTAGTCATATGCCATATTGCATTTCACATATCGGAGCTTTCCAAGTGAAGTATACTTCCATGAACATGAATCACCGATAATCGAATTTATCGATATTGCGATAAACACATAATTCCGGACCTGATATGAAATTCAAATCAAATTCATAAAAATACCGTGTCCATTCAATCACAATAATGGTAGGAGTATAACTTTGAAAGAACCGATGTCTCGGATCCGATATGTTATCAAATTTTCATAATAAAATTATCGGGTCCACTCTTCATCGCATATTGGCAGATTGAAAATTGTTATATCATGCATTTAAGATTGTCGATCGTCGATTAGTTATGTCATTCATCGCATCGCCGATATCGCAATCGCTTCCTTGCAGTTTTATTTATGACCGATGTCTCAGATCCGATATGTTATTGAAATCCCATCATAAAAAGTTATCGAGTCCGCTCTTCATTGCATATCGGCATCGCAAATATATATACTGTGTTACATCGGGTACCCAAAGTTTGCCGATTGCCGATTAGCTACGACATCCATCGCTTCACCGATACTGCAATCATTTCATTACATTTTTATGCTTACGTCACTTCTCTGAATCTGCGATGTGCATTTTCCGATACAGGAAGCACAATGTAAATATTTTTTGATCCCCGATATAATATTTCTTTAATGATGCGATCGCTTCATTTCATTGCACATGTTCTTATCAACAATTTGCCATTGCAATCTCCGATGCGATAGCTTCCAATGCATGCCTCTAAGCCATTAAGATTTAATCAATTTATGGCATAGCAACAAAAGGTGAAGTCTTGCAAATTAAAATTCAATCATGGTGAAGAGACATTAGATGCGAATCATCCGATACAACGATGTGTTATTTTGAAAGCTAGCTTGGGTAATAATTATGGTAAGAAAGCAGTTAATGACGAATTTGCAGTACATTTAAATCATTTTGATATATTTCAGTTTCAAATATATAAGTCCATAATTTAAAATGGAATTCAAGACCTCTCTATTTTCATATTTGAATTTTATTATCTTGAATTTGGTCTCGATTCTGGACAATTTATAAAATCAAGGAATTTATATGAAACTAATGATATTTTGAGAAACAGTCATTACTGCAAATTCTCATTCTCATTTCTGATGCATTTCTTTTAATTCCAATTCCCTTGAGCACTAAGCATTGCATTTTTTTACTGCTTGCTTTAGTTTAAATAAAATAAATAATGATCTTGGGTTATAGAATTTTGGTTAGTTTGACTTCTTCATGTTTTTAATGTTAATTAAAATAAGAAGTCAGCCACTTTGGAGAAACTGATACCTTTCAGGTAAGAACAAAAAGCATATGATCCAATGGTAAGATTCATGTACCCACTTTCATTAATTTCCATTTCATCACTCTAGTTTCATTTTTGTTTTTAAAATTATGCTGATATAAAACTCTGTTTTGCAGCTCTCCATGAAATCTTTCAATCTTCGACCAAATCAGATTTTCAAGGTCCATACTCTTCTTTTGGCTTAACTCCAAGAAGCAGCGATAATCTTCATCGAAACAGCTACATCAGGAAGTTTCTGAACCTTTAATATGTTTCTTTAAGCATTCATTTTTAGAAAATGATTAAGATAATGCTTGGAAACAAGAAGATTCATATCAGACAGAAAGTATTCATTGTGGCTGAATTTTACAATCACTATTATCTAAAAGCCTAAAGCATTCACAACTCTGCAAGGTATGTTTTTCTAAATCTCAACATAAGAAGGAATGATTACATGCTTATTTTCTTTTTCTTCATATTGTTGAGGCCTTGGTATAAACATTCTTGTTTGAGTTTATCTTGCGAAACATGGATTTTCCTTTCCATTTTTAGAGATTTCTTTGTTTTTATTTTTATTTTTGTTTGCTGATTTCTTTTCTCACTTTAGCATAAGAATTCTTTTCTTTTTGTTTTCAGTTTTGATTTTGGTGACTTTGCCGTGATTTATATGGAAGGCCTTTTTGTTACCTAACTATGGTCAGCATTCATGGAGAAAAAATTGTTAATAGTCACCTATTAGCTTTTCTTAAATCTCTTAATGAAGTTTGATTTTCTTATTATAGAGGTAGACATACTTAAGGAAGAGATTATCAGTGGAGAAGTTGGCAAAGTATCATAAAATCTGAAAAGTTTATTTTTCATCAAATTGTAATCATTTTGAGATTTCAAAATTTTATTAGAATCTTTCAAAGTTCTATTATCAGTTAAGAAAAGTTATTTTTAACCGAATAAAGACACTTTACAGCAAAGCACGTTTAACTCTAAAATTGTCATTCTTAACTCTTAAGGAGTCAATGATTCTCCCTGTCCCAAAAAATCTTATTGTTCTAGAGTATAATCCAGAAATATATTTAAACTTAAAAGATAAGAGGTTTCATCATGAGCCTGCTTACCATGGTCATAGGGGAAAAATAGGCTGACATTACCAACACTGCTAAACAAACCAGGCTAATGGCTTATGATTGCAAACAATTATAAGACAAGGGGTCTCATCACGAGCCAGCTTGTTCAGTCCAATTTTAACCA
>APFE031664498.1:56361-70532 GCA_000404065.3 Pinus taeda | reverse complement strand
TCTGAAATCTGTCTTATGAAACTGATTTATTGAATGATAATGTGTTGTGAACTATTTCCACATATCATTATTCAATTATTGGATTTATTGATTTGATAATCAATTCATTTTTGTGAACTACTTCCTGGAATGTTATTGGTTTATTATTTCAGTTTTAAGGTCTCAATAGAATGTGTTTTGGTAACCATAATATCAGTTAATTGAACTACTTCATTAACTTGATATTCATTATAAACAAGACATATTTAAATCCCAATATTTTGATTATCTTGCTCTTAGTTGGGTTAGATCTATATCTGCCTAATTAAGATAGGATTTAGATTAGTTTCTTTTGCTTGCATCATAGAATAAGCTTGCATTTAGAGTAAATTCTACATTCTTTCTAGTCCTCTTCTCAAAGAGGCAAAACTTTAGTTGTGGCTTGGCTGAACCCAAATCAGCTTAAGGGTCATTCTTTTGCCTGATCAGCAAGGAGAAGTGATCTTATATCCCTGTCTATTGGTAGCGAAAGACATATCATAAACCAATAGCTATAGGGAGAAGGTAACTGGACCTAGTTTAACCAGTCGGAGCCACCACACCAAATGGAAAAGGAGCTGCTTTCAAAGTCCGGACCGGGTGGTCATCACCCAATGTTGTTGCAGCGATTTTCGAGGCATCAACACTTCCCTACCTGGACACATTCATGTAGGGTGAGTGGTTCACCTCCCCCTACGATTGACATATGCATAGGATGAGTAGTTCACCTTCTCCTGTTAATGCCCCGATACACATCCTAGCCATACTGTCTGAGACCCATGGGAAATACCTCTCATCTCGCCAATGAGTTGGGAAAAGATGGTTAGGGACCATAGCACTACCGATGGATGCATCGTGTACTCTCGTACTCCTTATGACTAGGATGCATGGTGTTTAGCAACATGATCTGGGATCAAGGACTGAATTTTGTCATTGGAGAGTGATATGATCTTATGACTCACTCTCAATCACTTCTTCTTCACTATTACTTCATGGTTCAGCAGAGAAAATTAGTTCAAAGCAGGCCAGTGATGGCAGGGATGGTACAATATGACAGGATCGCATGATGATAGATGGATTGGCAGGTGGAATTCTCCCTAGTTGAGAGGGAGTGTTAAAATTGGCAACTAGGGCCAACCTCCACCTTAGGACAACTCATATGATGGAGATGATTATTGCATTGAATTCCTCTTTTGAAGAGGTATAATTTTGATATAAAGATCATCTCATTCTGACAAGCATAAATTGAATTTTGAATTTATTCTTTCTAATGGATAAATTGTCAAGGTCAGCCTCAGTCAAATGTAGACTCATGAAGTCCAATGGATGTGTCTCCTGACCCTCAACAAAGTGTATAAATAGAATTGACTCTTCTCTCATTTGGAAATCATATCAAGGCATCACATCATCTTATTTCTCCTCTCTTGATTGGTTCGTACAACTCGGAGGCTATCTACTTCGCACATGTGGAAGAAGTCATAATTCTGGATTGGTTTTGGAGGCTGAAAATTTCAAAGATTAGGGCATGAGTTGACCAGCGTTGACTTCAGTTTTTTGGGTAGAATTCCAATTTCTTTAGGCTGCATTCATTGGCATGTGTTTTGAGGTGTTTTGGGACTGTTTGACCGTGTTGACTACAACATTGACTTTCTAGTTTAACCGCAGAATTTACAACAAACTTTTACTGGGTTAACCAAGTTGTTTTTGGTTTGATTTTGACTCCCTTGGCAGGCCGCATTCTTCTATTGTTGACTGAGCTGCTTGGAGGACCTTTTGAGGTAGCTTTGACCGTCGTTGGATTTCAAGTTAGGGTTGCATTGACTGTTTATTTGAGTGGTGATTAGGCAAGACTGTTTTGGGCATGTAATTCTGATATTTGTACTCTCTCTCTCTCTCTCTCTTTGTTGAAATATTGAAGAATAATAAGAAGATCTGATCAAAGGGTTTCCCCACATTGTGGTTTGTCCCTGGCATCTCCCACATCTTGTGTCCTCTTGTCTTGGCTTGTCTTCTGCACATGCTTTTATGTTCTATCTGTATTTAGTATCAATGTGTTTATGTTAATGTGATTGCTACTAGATATAATTGGAAATTATCATTGGGTTGTTAAAAAACATTCAAGTAAATTGTGCTAAATCATAGAACATACCATTGTTATCTAAAATTAACACCACCTTGCATATAATAGGATGAATAAAAGTACTCCATTAAGGATACTGTTGACCTTCTATTTTCCAGGTTTAGAGATGTGACAACGTGTCATGGGTGGGAAGTCTAATCCAATAAAATGAAATGCCATTATAAACACAACTAGTTATAAAATCCTTTGAGAAATGGGCTCTTGATTTCAGTAGACCCATTAACCATCCATCTCGATGAAACTCCTAGATCCTAGTCTGTACAAATTATGTTACAAAGTGGACAAATGCAAGGACATTACCAGCAACAACAAAACAAGCAGTAATAGATTTTCACCGTGGAGAATATTTTCTAGATTTGAGGTACCATGAAACGTTGTCATTGATGGAGGAACACAATTCAATTCAAGGATCATTAAGGGTATCATGGAAACATATAAGATCAAACATATAGTGACAATTCCATATCATATGTAGGCCAATAGGTAGGTGGAAGGGACATAAAATCATTGAGGCCATCATAACAAAGACCTTTCAACTCTACCTAAGGACTAAGTAGAAAAACTTCTTAAAGAATTATAGCCCTAAAAAACGACATTGAAAAATACCATTGGTTGCAATCCATTTGAGCTAGTATATGGAAAGAGAGTTATTCACCAATAAATCCAAACGTATAGACCTTGAGGGTGAAAATGCAACTTGGCATGTGGTATAACATCATTTACAACCTTTGTATACTTGATGCTCTGAGTCATGGCCTTGGGCATACCTTTCCCTTCAAACTTGGTCCAAATATTAAAAATTATTACTTTAAATTCCATACGTGACTCTTCCTTGCAATAAGCGCGTGCACACGTGGGTTCGTCTATACCCAACCCGCATATATGATTTAAAATATGCAAGGACATTACCAACAAAAACAAAACAAGCAATAATATATTTTCACCATGGATAATATTTGTTAGATTTGAGGTACCATGAAAGGTTGTCATTGACGGAGGAACACAATTCATTTCAAGGATCATTAAGGGTATCATGGAAACATATAAGATCAAACATACAGTGACAATTCCATATCATATGTAGGCCAATAGGTAGGTGGAAGGGACATAAAATCATTGAGACCATCATAACAAAGACCTTTAAACTCTACCTAAGGACTAAGTAGAAAAACTTCTTAAAGCATTATAGGCCTAACAAATGACATTGAAAAATATAATTGGTTGCAATCCATTTGAGCTAGTATATGGAAAGAGAGTTATTCACCAATAAAGACAAACGTATAGACCCTAAGGGTGAAAATGCAACTTGGCATGTGTTATAGCATCATTTACCACCTTTGTATACTTGATGCCCTCAGTCATGGCCTTGGGCATACCTTTCCCTTCAGACTTGGTCCAAATATTAAAAATTATTATTTTAAATTCCATACGTGATTCTACCCTCCAATGAGCACGTGAACATGTGGGTTCAGCGATACCCAACCCACATATATGATTTAAAATATGAAAAAAATATAAAATCCCTATTTTTTGGGCGAGGTTTACAAGTTACAATGGAAGCCTACCAATAGAATCCCCTGGCCTAGCTGTTTCTCAACTGAAAAAACGGTTTTGAGGTCATATAAATACACCTCATTGGGAAGGCCTACGGGGGGAGAAAGATAGGGTATTGATATTATATCCAACTTGTCCCTAATCAAGTCTGATTTATCCATATGCCTTCTGCACTCCCAACTATAGGAAACCCCTGTTTCCTCATTGTGATTTCCATCTCCTTTATATGGCATCCACGTGTATGCATTTGAAAGAGGATTGTTGATGCTTGGGTTGGATGGATCTAGAGGAAGGCTTCACTTGGAGTCGTGGACGAATCACGTTGTATTCTTCTACATTCTTTTGCAGTCATCAATAAAGAAGCCATCTCTTATTCTTGATGTTAAGATCTTAATGCTTTAATTCATGTTTTAATCTAATTGATGTATGATTTCATGTTTTATACTTATATGCTTATATGATCTAACATTTATATCATGAACATGCTTTCAAATACTACTGGTATAAGTGATTTCTTGAATGAGTTGCAAGTTTTTAAGCATTGGAGGAAGCAGAGAGTTTGGACCCTACAGGAATGACCTCAAATGTAGGACCTTCGGGAATACTTCTTCCTACTTCAGTAGTTTAAGTACTAAGGCTGCTTGTTTGTTTGCTTCTTCTTGGTGTATGCCCTCTTCTCTGTTGGAGTGCTCAACCCATATAGTAGGGTGTATTATTCCCGTAACAAAATTGGTGACTCCATTGGGGAATACTTTTAGTATTTCCTAGTTTGGGTTGTTTCTTGCTTGATTTGGGCCTTCTTGTTTGGTTTCTTATCTTTCTAGTATCTTTGACTTGTCTGCAACCCGGGCAAAAAGTATGATATTTTGGATCAGACCTAATTCTTTTATTTTTCCTTAATGACTTTCATATACGCGAGTTTTAATTTACATAGTAGTGTATACACGTGCTTTTGTCTAAAGAAATACGCGTATACGTGTGTTTCCTTAAGAACAATCACTTATACACATAGGTTTGTCGAAGTACAGTCATGTATGCCTCGTTTTATTTGAATTTTTCAAATGTTGAGTTGAGTAAAGGGTTTTTCCTAATGTTTCTTGCTTCTATTTAGTCATTGATTGTCTTGGAAAGTCCTGCTTCTGGTAGATTTTCAGTTTCCTATCTCTCTTTGTGAAAAGACCTAGTCAACCTAGGGTTTGTTTTTTGGTAAGGTGTTTCTTTCTGTGTTTGGGTTCAAGGCTTCTCAATGAAGTTCTTGGCTATTCTGAGCCGTTGGAATAGAAAATTGGTTTCAATTCGTTTATAACCCAGCGTTTGCATTACTTTTCCTTGCTTTCCTGGAAGTTGGTGTTCTTGGTTTTGTCTTGGATTTTGAGAACGTTTTCTTGCAATATTGAAAAGTTTTCTTAGTCTTCTTGAATTCTTTCTTGTTTGATGGAGTTTGTGTGCTGCTCTTCAGATCATTTCATTTATGGCTTGTGAATTTTGAGGTTCTTTATGCTTGAATTTTATCTTGAAGCCTTTAGTAGTTTTTGTTTTATCGAAAACTCTGTGTCCTTAAAAAGAAAAAGACAAAAACATTGTTTTGTTGCCTTTCCTTTTCCTTTTTGGTTTTTTTTTTTGGTCTATTTATCATTTTGAGCAAATGTGAAGTCTTTTCATTAGGTTGAATTCCCTTGTTTTGGGGAAGAGTTTGTGATTGAATTTGTTCTTCCTTTTGTCAAGTTTGGCCTCTTGATTGTTTTGAGAAACACATTTGCTTGCCTTTAGAGTAGTCTTTTGAATCTTGCACTAAGCATTTAGTTTGCATTATGATAGTTGCAATATAAGCATTTTTAGTCTTTTTATAGAGTTTGAATGTGTGAGCGTGTGTTTTGAAAAGAGAAAATTAATTTTTTTCTTTCATAGTTTGTTGGTAGAAACTTGTAGAACTCTTTTCATCAAAAGAAAAAAGTTGCATATACATGTAGCCAAGTTTTATTTTGTGTCCATAACATCATATAGTTGCACTTCCATTTTACCCGTGACCTAAGAAAATCCATTAAAATCAAGCGCTTAATTTAAAATGAGCTAGAAATTTTTTTATTTGTCATAGTAACATCAACTAGTCTAGGTCATATTAGGGGCCTTGGAATAGGTGAGCGGAGAGTTAACTCTCCAAGGCCACTCTAAATTTTAAACATAAAATTTGACTAAAAGAGTCAAATCTAGTGTCATGAAGTTGACCGGGAAAGCTCTTATCCTGTGGGAGTTAAGCACAAGGGCGAGTGAAGGCAGGAAAGAGAGATACCCCCTCTATGACTTGTTGGATCCTAACCAAAGACTGTTCCGCTCAATTGTCGATATGAACTAGAGACCTTAGTTGCCTTTCCTAGGTACCACATAGGTCACTACAAGGGGGAATACCCGTGGTACCTGAGGTAGACGTTGTATCACTCTCATTAGTACTTCTGGAGGGTACCCTTACGAAGCTTTGGGGGTCAGCGTAATTGTTTATATTACCTTCACTGGTAGGTTTGGGCCATAATTATGCCAAATTATCTTCAGAAGGTCCCTTATCTTCACTTCCTTGTATTTTGGTGTCCGGTCATCATCTCCCAGAGCAGAAATACTTGGAAGTTGCTTGATTGGTTGCATCTTTAGGGACTTTATAGTGGAGTTCTCTTTGCTCTTTGTATTTAGTTGGCTTTAGGTGTATTTTTCTTGTCATTTTTGCACCTTAGATTCTGAGTGACTGACCAACCACTCTATTGGTCTTGAAAGGCTTTTCATCTTTCTTTTGAAAGTTGTGGAGCTACCTCCTTAAGGCAAAAGGTTTGATTGTGCATCTCTCTTCCTTGGAAAGTCATTTGTATGATTCCGTAAGGGAAGGATCTATGTATAAGTTGGGTATGGCCAATATTCCTGTGGAGGCCAACCAAGGGACCCTTCCAAAAGGGGATCCTTGTGCTTTTCCTTTCTTTGGAAACCTTGGTACCCCCTTGATGGCCACTTTGAATATTCCTGGATTGAATGTTGGACTACCAGTTTGGTTGTGGTCCACTCCAAATATTCCAAATGTTCTTGAAGCTTCTTAGATGAATTCTTTATTTCAAGGGCATCAAATGGGTGTTAATTGTTCATCTTATTCAAAAGAGAAATATAGGATTCCTCTTTCTCCTCCCTCTTAAAATAAGATATCTAAAAAGAAGAGAAAGAGGAAGAAGAAGAAGAAGAATATTTATATCCATGAATCATCACCAGCCCCTGCAAGTCATGCTGGAGATGAGCTTTCAGCGGCTGCAAGTCATGCTGGACACAAGTCTAATCACTACAAGTCATACTAGCAATGGATCACCTACCTTTGTAAGTCATATTTATGTTGACTCACCTACTTCTGTGAGTAGGACTGGGGGCACAAGTCCTATATCCCTTGGGAAAGAGTCACTAACCTCTATGAGTCATGTTGAGGACTCTCCACCAACCACTGCTAGTCATGTTGGTGGAATGGATGTTGATCAGAAACCTAGGTGTAGAAGATTTAAACCAAAGTTCCCTTGTAAGCTATGTAAGGGAGACCATATTACTCATTTGTGCCTTGGTATTTCAGTGGTGCAAAGGTTATGTTCTGAGTCTGACGGTTCTTCTACTCTTGAGTTTATTATGGTTTCTGTTAGCCTCCTGCTGCAGCAAGTTACTCATATTTCATGATTGACATTTTTACAGGCAAAATATGTCATACTTTGCATGCTGCAATGCTCCATATTTGCTAACAGACACCAAAGAAAGAGGCCATGAAAGTGTGCTAGTTAAAGTTCATTTGCTGCATTCCAATTTTGAAGAGTTATTCCATTTTTGTAGAATTCTCAGCTAAAGGGAGGTCCAAACAGCTTAATTTTGGTCTCCCTAGGTTTCAATTTCCTATTTTAGAATATAGAGAATCAATAATCTGTCCAAACAACTCAATCTTGGCAGATTCTTAGATAGGTAGAGAATCAAAGGAGCCCAACTGCTTAATCTGGGCCCTTGGAAGAAATAAGGGAGTTTGTTAGATAGGAGGAAGAAAAAGAAAAAGTTGAAAAGCTAGGTCTGCAAGTCTAGTGCACCCAACTAAAAGAAGAAAAAATGTTAGGTAAGTAGGCTGGGTAGGTAGTTTTGTGGTTGCAGAATCAATGATTGTGATCAGTTTTGTGTTTTCAAATGTTATATCTATTCAATCAGTATGGCAAGGCAAGAAACCATATGAAGGACTTCAAGCGAGGCATGACTAACTTCCCCTTCTCCCTCTTCCCTAACTCATTTACTAACTTCCCCCAAAAGAGGTCAAAATCTGCTTGATATCTCTTAATTTCAGCATTTTCCATATCATTTGCCTTGATAAAGATCTGCTTTACTCAAGGAGGGTCCATATTTTCTCTAAGAAATTCTATCTCCCCTTTAAAGCCTAAGATCTCTGAGACTTAGTGCTTTCTTGTCATTTTCATATTAACTCCTGATATTATTATGTAAATCCCTATCTATTTCCCTTCCCCCTACTAAAACTATGGTAATAATTCCCCTATGTAAATATCCCACCCCTCTGGTTGAAACATAACCATAAATATCCCCTTGGGAATTACTAAGTTCACCTGGATCTTAGTAAGAACCCTCATCTTTGCATAAATTTCCCCTCCAAGGTGTTTGGACTCCTTCCAAAGCACAAAAAACCCTCACCAAACCATACCACACCCTCCGCATTGCATTTTTTGGGATTTATTAATATTTGATTAATAAATAACCAATGCGTCGAAACAAATTAGTCTTTAACCTAAGTCCAAAACCCACCCGCGGCCGCAAATATTAAACTTTATCGTGCGCGATGTTTCACTAAAACCCGTGCATCTTCTCCTCCCTTCCACCGTCGGATCAGCCCTCCCAGATCCGACGGCCCTTATGCATATCAGGCGCCCTCTTGTGAGTATTAGTTAGCACCCAATGTCTGACGGTTTTACCGACGTACACCGGGACAGCTGGCGGCATCCCATTACATCGGGCCACCCCTGACAAATACCACCCCCGTACCAAAGGCGGTCCGATGCGAGCCAAAAACCACCCTCTCCTTGTGTAACGTGGGCGCCACGTCACCCTGCCACATCGCCTCCACCTCACCCCTCACCTGCTTCACCCTGCCACCGTGTCCTTGCCATGTCACCCTACCGTACTGCCACGTCATCATGCTGATGTCACATCCATACAAGGGGATCCCACTGCTGATGTCATGCTGACATCATCCACCGTACCGTTGACATCATGCTGACATCAACAGCTCAAAAAACGCGCAAGTGCAAAAATCAAGCTTTGGAGCCCCAGAGCGAATTTCTGAGGCAGATAGGCCATATTGGAGAATCTTTAGGGAATATTTTGATTCCTCAGCCATTTTTTGCACCGAAAAAGGCAGAAAAGGCCCGATTTTGCATATTTGAACGTATCAAAACATAGAGAGAGACCCGGTTCAGAGATTAAAGAATATCAGAGCAAATATGCAACCAAAAACCATGTCAAAGAGTATCAGGAAGCGGCAAAGAGTATCAGTGTTGTGGCAAAGTGTATCAGTGGAGATATTCTCAGGGCTTGAGGTGAATGAAGCATTAAAATAAAATCTTGAAAGTCAAGAAGCAGTTAAGGAACCATTCAAAGCTCACCAACATAAATGACTGCACATTAAAACTCACATCAGATCAGTGGACCAGAACTCAATGCACAGTTATTACAGAACCACTGCACCAAGTCTCAGAGGACACCACATCAACTCACTTTTAATCCAGCTGCCTCTGGCGCAGCCCAAAAAAGACTTACTTGCATTTAATTTCAGCATAAATTAGGTTTTAGAAAGCTTTCCCACAGACCTGTTTAGGTTAGTTGTAATAAATACTTTTAGATATTTTACCTATATATACCACCCTGAAAAATGTAATAAGGGTTGGTTGGTCTTGGTTGGTTTGATTTTTTTTTGCTCGAGCAGAGACTCGCACTGTATATGTGATAATTTCTATAATCAAAGATTACTTGAGAGTTCGGAGAATGAACAGTGCACTGTGTTTAATTGGCTGAAGAGTGATTGTGGAATTCCTGTGCTTCTACATGGTTCAATAAGTATTCCTTAACTTCGTTTATTTGTTTATGTTTGTTTTATCATCTATGTTCCACCATCTAAAATTACAGAAAGGAAGAATAGTTTAGGATTTGCTTGACAGCACCATATGCTCAATTTCTGTGATTTCTACATGTTTTCATCAGGAATAGTTATGAATATGCATACTTAAATGATCATGTTTACACTATTTCTTTCACATATGAATGTTAGTTTAGGAATTCTTAACTGCTCCTAAAGAACCATTCATTCACCTCCCTTCTCTGTTAGCTGATGAAAGATTCTTAATTGCCTTTCATATCTGACTTTCATTCCATCTTTTTAGCAATTGGTATTGTTTCATGTGTAGCTATCCTGCTCTATAATCCTCTTGTGTCCAAAAACCGCAACAGCAAGCCTTAATCTGTGACTCCATGCCCAATGGTTTGAAACTTATCACACTATCCCTTGCCTCTCTGCTTGAAGGCAACTTCCTTCCATTCAAACTCCATCCAAACTTAAACAAAACCCATTGAACCCTATAGCTAGCCTAAAATCATCATCAACAAAGCTAAATCAGTAAGAGAGAGCCCTCTTTGATTGCAGATGGGCTAGAACCTGCAATCCAAAGATTGGTTTGTGGTTACCTCGGTCGTATCCCTTCAAGAGCTTAGGGACAAACTGAGTGATAACATAATGGCGACTCCACTGGGGAATTTCTCAAATAATCTCACAAAACCAGTCCGAAGCTCCACAGAGGAAGAAACCGACCTTTAAAAGTCTCGGTGGACCTGTGTTCTTAGAAAAATTCCCCAAAAAAAGATTAGAAGTTGGCTCCTAGAAAGCAAATGAGTCATACAAGATCAAATCCTGATCCAAATCCCCCAGTTGTTTTTGAAAATCCAAATCTAATCTCTAAGACCCTTAGGAAACGAGAGCAACAAGAAGACTTTACTGCTTCTAGTCTGGAAAAAGTTCAACAAAGTTGTGTTCCGACCCCTGTCAAAGTTCTATTTTGTTCAACCCCAATTTCCCCTTGTTCATTATCCCCTTCTCCAAGCAGCTCTTCTACACCTCCATCCTTTACTCATACTACCACTACTACTCCTATTACCCCGGTTGTTCCTGTTATCCCAGTTGCCCTAGTTTTTCCACTTATCCCCGTCAACATGGATAACAGATATGCACCTTTACACGTACCTGCAAATCTCGGGGCTATGCCTTAGGATTATCAGACCAAAATAACTTATTTTGATGGCACAAGTTCCTGCACAGCTCTTCAGCATACAAAGAAAATGTAGGACTACTTTGAGAGCTATGAGATTGACGATGATAGCATGAGAATGAAAATTTTTGTTCAAATTCTAACAGGCGACGTGAGGACTTGGTTTAGAGCACTCCCAGCCAATTCCATAGCAAACCCAGAAGCCTTATACCAGTCATTTATCAACAGATGGGAGAAAAAGAAAGACCCCCTGCACATACTATCTGAATATGACAACATCAAAAGAGGCCCCCAGGAGACTGTCTTGGACTATTGTGCAAGATTTAACAATGTTTATAATGCAATACCACAGAACTTGAGACCCCCACCTGATCTTGCTTTGTACAAATTCCCTGATGGTTTTGATGTTGAAATGGCCTATCAGTTAAGGGAAAGAGCCCCTCAAAGCCTCGCAGAAATGCAAAACGTTGTTGTCAGTGTGGAGGAAAATCTAATTGCCAAAAGAAACAGAGCCAAAACTGAGAGAAGAACCACCTTCAAGGAAGAACCCTCAGCCTTCGACCAGAAGCTAGATGCTATTATCACTGGCATCCATAGGCTAGGAGACAGAGTAGAGAATGTTGAGAGGAAAACATCATGGGAAGGACAACAGCCCAATGCCATAAGGAACCCAAATTTCAGAAAAACTCAAAACCCAAACGCTGGAAGGGCTAGTCCCGACCATGATATTAGGCCTCCTTTCCAAGAAAACTATGCGGAAGCGTCCACATCCAGTGAGCTAACAGATGAGACTCACATGAACTTGATAGATTCAAAAAATGAGCAACAATTTTTTTCTGACTCGAGAAGACCAAGACTACCAAGATGTGAATCAATTTCAGACTAAATCTGGTGAGTCTTTTGATTTTAAACAAGGTTATGATACTGCTGTGTATGAGGTACACAAACAATACAAGTTGAGAACAAGGACCATTGATGTCCCTACACCTAGCAAAACAAAAGAGAGCAAACAACCCAACAAAATTAAAGGCAAGGTGATCATAACAGGACCAGCTGATACGACTGTCCCAAACCCGCATCAACCAACTGTAGAGGACATGACAAACGTGCAGCCTTCTATTGACTAGCCCCTGCCTCCCTCTTTCTCAAAAGAAGAGGGAAGAAACATTCCTAAAAATCTTCCCAAATCAGACATACCACAAGCTGTCATTCATCCTAATGGTGACATTCAAAAAGAAAAAACAGAAAACACTCTTGACAAGGAAAAATTTTGTTACTGCTAATGCAAGGATTCCATTGGAGAAACCATTTAACTTAGAAACAGAGTTTGGCAAACTTAAAATATCCATCCCCCTCTCTGAAATTGCCAAGCATGATGTCTATAGGCAACAATTTCAAAAGTCACTTCAACTGCCAGAGGTCAGGGATGATGTAAATGTTCTAGATGATGCCCCTGAGCTGTTGTTTGGTCCAGAGGTTAATGGCAAATCAACATATGGATCTGTTCCACCCTTTTATGTCAGTCTGCACATACATGACAAAATCTTGCATAATGCTATGTTTGACTCAGGTGCTTCACATAACCTTATGCCCAAAGCTGTAATGAAAAAGTTAAACCTTGATGTCACAAGACCCTACAAAGATCTATATTCCTTTGACTCAAGTCAAGTCAAGTGTTTAGGCTTAATCAAATACCTTTGTGTGTCTTTAGTCTAGTTTCCCAACAAGACAATCCTGATGGACATAGTAGTTGCTGACATTCCAACAAAATATGGTATGCTCCTATCAAGATCATGGGGAGAAAAACTGCAAGGATCCCTTCAACTTGACCTCTCTTATGCCACTATATCTGTTTTTGGGAAACCAAAGAGACTGTACAGGGAAACACTGATGAAGTACGTGGTAAGTAGTGAGGAAAAGCCTCAAAAATTTCCAATTTACTCAATCCATTCTGATATGGATTCTTTTATTTTATTTAATGATGACACCAATCCTCCAACTGATGAGAAGCCTTCAGCCTTAGAGCAAGAAACATACATCAATGAGGAATCAATTGCCAGTACCCATGAAACTATCACAACAGTCAAAGCAACCAGCAAACAAGAATAACCTCCCGAAACAGAAATTGTAACTCTGCCCAATCCTCAAATAACTGAAACTCTTAATACAAACCATAAACAAGAAATCACATGGTGTTTAGAGTTTGATCGTTCTGTCAATAAGTTAGGAGCAGGGGTAGGGGTATGGATTCATAATACACATGATAATCATGCACAAGTCCATGCCTATAGATTAAATTTCAGATGTGCTAATAACATGGCAGAGTATGAGGCTCTCCCCTTAGGCCTTAAATTGCTCAAAGCCCTAGGAGCTGCAAAAGTATCCATTCTAGGTGATTCCGATTTAATTATACAACAAATGAAAGGTAACTTTGTTACCAATGACAATAGAATGAGAGCTTATAGGACTGCTGCCACAGAAATACACAAGTCTTTCAATGAATTCAAGCTTGCCAAAATTTCAAGAGACCATAATATTCATGCTCACAACCTAGAAAATTTTGCTAGTACATGCAAGCTTCCCTTTGAACCAAATCACCATTTCACTGCTGAGATAAAACATAGACCCTCGGTCCCTAACAATGTTAAAGATTGGCAAGTGTTTCAAAATGATGCCCAGATTAACAATTTCCTCACTCTTGAGGGCGAATTTTTGAATACAAACGTTGAGATGGATGCCATGAACGATTCCCAACAGCTAACAGAAGAAAATCAGCAGGCTGTAACAGCTGCAACAACTAAACAAATCATTAACCCAATTGTTTTTGACAATGCAAACATACAAGAGCTGAAACATATGCATTTAGAAGAAACAGCTAAAGCTGAGGCTGAGTTCATTGACCTAAAGGATAACTTTTTGCCTGCTGGACTAACTCCATTAAAAGACATGTTTGATAATAATGATGTGCCCAAGAAACCAAAAATGGAGCCTATAAATGCTGCTATTGAAGAACATAACATAGGAACAGCAGACAAGCCCAAAATGATTAAATTATCCAAAAACCTGCCTCTTGATCAAAAACCAAAATATGTCGATCTGTTCAAAGAATTCCAAGATGTATTTGCTTGGAGTTATGAGGACTTGAA